>JAGWEN010001072.1:0-41801 GCA_018703685.1 Orius laevigatus
AAAAATAAAATGTTTTTCCTTTAATTTTTTTTTTCATACACAAGTTGATTCGGATTTCATTGTCATTATTTTTATTTCCCTTTTTCTTTGTTGTATAGCAAATTTTATTTTTTTAAAAAAACTTTTTTGGTTGTCAATTTTGGGTGATATCGTAGTTGTTAAAAGTTTATTTATTTGATTTATTGCAATATTGAGAAAGAAAAAACAAAATATGTTGTTGACTTTACTTATTTTATTTACTATCTTGAATTTAGCGCTAATTAGTGTGACTTACTAAAATTTAAAGAAAAATAATTCACTTCTATCCTCCCCCTTAACCTTTTGGATCGCCTTGCGGTGTAAAATCGAGATAACATTGTGACTATGTAATACTAATTTTTATTTATTGTAAATAAATATATTTTGTATGAAAAATCCGACGATTTCTTACAGAATAGCCCAGACCTTAACCGTCAAATCTTCGCATTGGCTTCAGCATGAATTTTTTCTTTGTGGCGTCTATTATTAGTTCTTAAGTAATGCACTAGGTTTCTAATGATTTAATTAGTCTTTTTGTTATCAGTGATAAACAGCGAAAACAAATAAAATGGATTTTCGGTGCACTTAAATGTGGGGGTGCAACAATTATTAATAATAATAATATACTATAATGCAATTCATCTTATAGGCGTAAGCTGTCCCCAGAGGGGAGCTCAAGATTGCAAATATCCCCAAAAATTCGTGAAAAACCTCAAAATCAACATTTATAAAGCCAAATTTTCGTGAACAACCTCAAAATCAACATTTGTAAAGCCTAATTTTGGTCAAAAAACCTCGAAATCAACATTTATGAGGCCTAATTTTCGTACAAAAACCTCAAAATCAACATTTAATAAGCCAAATTTTCGTCAAAAACCTCAAAATCAACCTTTTAAAAGCCTAATTTTCGTCAAAAACCTCGAAATCAACATTTCAAAAGCCTAATTTTCGTCAAAAACCTCAAAATCAACCTTTTTAAAGCCTAATTTTCGTCAAAAACCTCAAAATCAACATTTATAAAGCCAAATTTTCGTGAAAAACCTCAAAATCAACATTTGTAAAGCCTAATTTTGGTCAAAAAACCTCGAAATCAACATTTATGAAGCCTAATTTTCGTACAAAAACCTCAAAATCAACATTTATAAGCAAATTTTCGTCAAAAACCTCAAAATCAACATTTTAAAAGCCTAATTTTCGTCAAAAACCTCGAAATCAACATTTCAAAAGCCTAATTTTCGTCAAAAACCTCAAAATCAACATTTAAAAGCCTAATTTTCGTCAAAAACCTCAAAATCAACATTTATAAAGCCAAATTTTCGTGAACAACCTCAAAATCAACATTTGTAAAGCCCAATTTTGGTCAAAAAACCTCGAAATCAACATTTATAAAGCCTAATTTTCGTACAAAAACCTCAAAATCAACATTTGAAAAGCCAAATTTTCGTCAAAAACCTCAAAATCAACATTTGTAAAGCCTAATTTTCGTCAAAAACCTCAAAATCAACATTTATAAAGCCTAATTTTCGTCAAAAACCTCAAAATCAACATTTTAAAGCCTAATTTTCGTCAAAAACCTCAAAATCAACATTTAAAAGCCTAATTTTCGTCAAAAAACCTCAAAATCAACATTTATAAAGCCAAATTTTCGTGAAAACCTCAAAATCAACATTTGTAAAGCCCAATTTTGGTCAAAAAACCTCGAAATCAACATTTATGAGGCCTAATTTTCGTACAAAAACCTCAAAATCAACATTTGAAAAGCCAAATTTTCGTCAAAAACCTCAAACTCAACATTTGTAAAGCCTAATTTTCGTCAAAAACCTCAAAATCAACATTTATAAATGCCTAATTTTCGTCAAAAAACCTCAAAATCAACATTTATAAATGCCTAATTTTCGTCAAAAAACCTCAAAATCAACTTTAAATTGACAATTTTTTGTCAAAAACCTCCAAATCATGGTTATAAGAGCTAATATTTTTGTCAAAAAATCTCAAAATCAACGTTTTAAGTGCAATTTCTTTTGTCAAAAACCTCAAAATCAACATTTTAAAACCCAAATTTCATTCAAAAACCTCAAAGTTAACATTCAAAACTGGTGGGGGGGCAAAGGTTTTAATTTGTTTAAAAGGGGGCGCACTGTGAAAAAGTTCGGGAACCTCTGGTTTTGCTGAATATATTTTTCTAAAAGCCAATTTTCTGTTTAAATTTTCTGCAACCGGGCGCCTCTTAACTGATAACCCACCCACACCCTAAGGTCCCAGTCCGCCCCTGTCCTTTGTTCTTATTTAAAAAGGAGATTCCCATGGACATATTAAAGAAATGTTTAGACAGGAAAAAAAAGAAAACACGTGTGTGACAAAACTGAAGCACATTTGCCGTCTTTGATCTTCGTCTTCACGGTAACTCATTAAGTCAAAATATTTTCGGGGGGGAAAAAAATTTACAATTTTATGTTGGAGAAAATGCCAATTTCTGGTTGTTCTTTTGGAAATTCACTATTTTTTGAAGCTTCTTAGAACACTGTGGTTAATTTTTATTTTTAAAATAACCTAAGGTGTTATGAATATAAATATTTAAAAAGATGACACGTATAAATAGTGTGAGGGATGAGAGGGGATGTGTAGGCGTCGATTTAGAGGCGGCTCTTCATTAGAGAGGTTTTTCAGTTAATTAGCCGAATGTCGTCTTCTTGTCAGCGACTGATCATCTTCAACTTGGGACGGAATAGGACAGCTGTGCCAGAAAAACTCCTTTTTAATCTAACAAATGTCTAAATTCATCAAGCCAAATTGTTCTCTTCTAGACCACCTTCAAAGGCCCCTGGATCGGCCGTTTTCGGCCCACCGAGCGCATCCACTAGACCGGCCTTTTTTATTTTTTTTTCAAATATCCCCCAAATGTGTGGAGCAAGATCTTAAAAAAAAAAAAAAAAAAAAATCAAAGTTTTTAGAGCCTATTTTCGTCAAAAACCTTAAACTTGACATTTTAAGAGCCAATTTTTCTTCAAAAACCTCAAAGTCAACCTTTCTAAAGCCAAATTTTCGTTTAAAAAAACAACCTTAAATCAACTTCAAAGAGACAATTTTTTGTCAGAAACCCCAAAATCATGGTTTTAAGAGCAATTTTTGTTCAAAAAACCTCAGAATCAGCGTTCAAAGTGCAATTTCCGTGTTTTTTTACTTATTGAATAGCCCAGCTACACTCGATTTCGAAGTTTTTCGACGAAAAATTAACTCTTAAAACCTCGATTTCGAAGTTTTTCGACGAAAAATTAAGTCTTAAAACCTCGATTTCGAAGTTTTTCGACGAAAAATTAAATCTTAGAACCTCGATTTCAAAGTTTTTCGACGAAAAATTAAGTCTTAAAACCTCGATTTCGAAGGTTTTCGACGAAAAATTAACTCTTAAAACCTCGATTTCGAAGTTTTTCGACGAAAAATTAACTCTTAAAACCTCGATTTCGAAGTTTTTCGACGAAAAATTAACTCTTAGAACCTCGATTTTGAAGTTTTTCGACGAAAAATTAAGTCTTAAAACCTCGATTTCGAAGTTTTTCGACGAAAAATAACTCTTAAAACCTCAATTTCCCCCTCGAATAGCCCAGGCCCGTGTGAAATGTTTCAGTACCTCGAATTTTTTGCTCTTTTAGCTTTTTTTACTCCTATTTTAGTTTAAAATTGGCCCTCACCGGCCCTTGAGGGCAGCGGCCCACCGAGCGACCGCTCGGTAGCCCGGCGGCCCGATCCGCCCCTGGCCCCTACAAGTTAATTCAAAAATCGACCTTTTTCGGGACAAAAGGATTATTTATAAAACGATGAAAGGGTGCTTTAAAGAAATAAAATTGCCCTGGAGATAAATCGATCTGAATCTCGTCTAAAGGTTAACTAAGTCGCATAACTACTAGGGGCTATACTTATCTGTCCGCACCTTTCGGGGAATGACACCATAAAAGAACTATGCCAAGGCTTTCCGTCTCTAATTTTCTGGTAATGTTACCCACTTTTTAGTCGCAGAAAGTATTCTTCTCTTATGGCTCAAAAAATACAGGTTGCTAAGTAACAATTTTTTTACGACCATTGAGAAAATTCTTTTTTAGTATTCCTGTCCCAGTTTCTGCACTTGTGGGTCAGGAAAAGATGCCAAAGTAGGTTTTGTTGTAAAAATTACATATAGTACCGATCATGCATGGCTGAATAGGCGGAAGTGGTGTATACTATTTTTACTTATTTTGTTATTTTTTATCATATTTTCCTTTTCATTCACTCAATGTCAATCATTTTTATGAATTTAATATTTATTGATTTATGAGAAAGGAGTAAAGTCGAGTCGTTTTTGAAGGGGGAAATCGGTCTGACATATCTCAAGGCGATTTTAGATGTCGCTGAGTGACGTTTGACGATTTCGCGACAACTTGTTGATTTGGGTATAAAAAGGATGAATTTTTTAATTTTAAGTTCAAAATCGAAAATGAGCTCGTTCGTGTTTGTTTTGGTCGCCTTCTGCCTCGTCTCTTCTGCTTTTACCCAAGGTAATTATGGCTTGAATATGTAGGTACCTATTTTAGAATTTTTAGGTAGATTTCTTTCAGAAAATCTACCTATTGCAATGGGGGCAGTAGTCTCAGAATCAAAAATTTTTGTGACAGGTTTTCATTTCAGACCCCCTGGACCCCAAAACCACCCTCAACTCAAAAGTTTATATATATATATATATATGTATATATATATATATATATATATATATATATATATATATATATATTCGCACGATAACTTGAGTAATTTTTACTTGACGATCATGAAATTCGGTATTTAGGGCTTTTAAACTAATAGAATTTATGAGTTCGTTAACGGCTGAAATCGGACCAGCGGTTTTGGTAGTTTGCTTAGGGCCTAAACTGCGTATCTCCTAAACCGTTCATCCAATTGCTTTCAAACTTAAAAGTGATGTTATGGGGATGTCTAAGAAAGATTTAAAGTTGGTTTGGATCAGCTGGGTGTAATAGATTTGAATCTAGGTAAAAAAGAAAATTTTGAATTTTTACCGGGAAACAGATGATTTTTTTTTTCTTCGAATTTTAGAAACTTCGAGATCTAACCATCTGAAAGAAATCTACCTCTTTAGTCCTGCTGCCGCGGGACTCATTTTTTTTTAATTTTTTCTTTTTTTTAACGTTCAGATGAGACAAATGAAGGAATGAAGTCCATTGGTATGAAAGTTGCCTCCCCGCAAAGTATCGAAATGCGAGCTGCGGATCCAGCGGGTGAAATCATCATTCCAGGTCAACTTTTGGGCTTGGATTTGAATCTTGGCTAAAGATGAAAAAAAAATTTATAAAGCAATTGCCATTGTAGACAAAACTTAGAATAAATGGTGACAGGTCATGTTTTTTTAATTTTACTGTACCTACCCATCGTGCCTACCCATAGGTAGGCCCAAAATATAATGCCAATAGTATAAGGAAACTAAAACGATATGTGGCACATCGACACCATCGAAATGATATTTACTATTTCACGATCACGATTTTAAATAAGACCCCTCTCCCGATATCCGGTCTGAAAATGTTAAAAGGATGAAATGTGGTTCGGTTATTAGTGTTGAAAGACTTGCTAATTAAAAGAAGGGAGATAGAGGGGGGAATCGGAAGACGCCTCGTGATTAGTTTTGTTTGACGTTTATGAGTCCATCTGCGATGGAGATGTGGGCGAGAGGAAGGAGCGGCGAGGAGTCACCTTCAAAAGAAAGGACGACTCGACCCTAAGCGACCCCTCGTAAATAACCGAGTAACCAGACTCAATAAATAGGACCAGTTCCAAAGGAGTCCCGATAAACTCCTTTCTTTTTTCTTATTAATTTTTTCGACGTAAATCTTCATTATAATTCAATATCGGACAGTTATATCATAGAGCTTGAAAATACCGTCGAAGAACTCGAAATCTCCTTTTCAAGGAAACATTGATGATTAAAGATGATGGGAATGTATCTACTAATCACAGTGAATGATAGGAAGATATCTACTAATCAAAGTGCATGATGGGTAGGTATATACAAATCACAGTGGATGGTGGGTAGGTATCTACTAATCACATTGAGTGGTGGGAAGGTATCTACTGATCACAGTGCATGATGGGTATCTACTAATCACATTTAATGATGGGAAGGTATCTTCTAATCACAATACATGATGGGTAGGTATCTTCTAATCACAGTGCATGATGGGTATCTACTAATCACATTTAATGATGGGAAGGTATCTTCTAATCACAATGCATGATGGGTAGGTATCTTCTAATCACAGTGCATGATGGGTATCTACTAATCACATTGAATGATGGGAAGGTATCTTCTAATCACAATGCATGATGGGTAGGTATCTACTAATCACAATGCATGATGGGTAGGTATCTACTAATCACAGTGTATGATGGGTAGGTATCTTCTAATCACAGCGCATGATACGTAGGTATCTACTAATCACAATGCATGATGGGTATCTACTAATCACATTGCATGATGGGAAGGTATCTTCTATTAATCACAGTGCATGATGGGTAGGTATCTACTAATCAAAGTGCATTATGAGTAGATATCTACTAATCACAGTGTATGATGGATAGGTAGATATCTACTAATCACAGTGCAGTTTGTTTGCCTTTGGTCATTTTAGCTTGATTATTTTAGCTTTACAAGCTAAATGTGAACATGTTTTGATGGCTTAAGACTCAAGAATTTTACTGTTATTTAGCTAAGTTTGTATCTTTGGTGGATGGACCCTTTTATTCATAATTTGAATCCCTATAAGCTGATCTTTGACCTCTAGAGATTTTTCATTTTCCAGATATCAAAAATATCGTTTCAGCTACTCTACTCCTAAAGGTATTTCACGCTTTTTAAACTCCTCGTCTTTTTTTCCCCTTACTTATGTTCAATTACTGTGCTCTCTCTACTGGAATCGGATATCGGAGGTCAACTGGGGTCTATTGGGAACTTCTATTATGGTTAATACACAATTTTCATCTGTGGGAAAAGAAAAGGAAAAAAAAAAAGATTGGAAATAGCCTGTGAAACTTTTGAATTCCTGTTCCGAAATTGCTCAATCGTCGAAAAGGTGTTTTGAAGTTGAAAACGATGTTGGTAGGACTGTTGATAGACATGGAGAAAAGTAAGCCTGGGAGTGATGGGATGCAGCCATACGAGAAGTGCCAATTAAGCGTTGGGCGCCGCCCGAGGAAATGGGCAAATGGCCGTTGTTGGTTTTAAGCGATGGAGGAGGCGAGGAGGGGACTCGGAAGAGGGAGACCCTCTTAAGACAAATAACCGCTGTCAAAACAAACATCGTGATGGCGCCCAAAAGCCAATCCGACTTCGTTTCCCTCCCACGTTCACTCATTTCTTTAGACCTGCAAACCTTTTGGGTAAAACGGATATTGAAATTTCCGACCCCCTAAATGATGATAAATCACACAAGAAGGAAAACATCCTCATCTTCAAATTACGCTAAGAATGTGGCAGCGTTCCGCCAACCCAAAAATGACAATTTTATCCATAAGATCACTTAGTAGATGGATGACGAGTTCTGAAATCAGCAGTTTCCCCTTTTATCCCCAGGGGGATGAGGCAAAGGGGACTATTGTAAAAGTTGGAAAGGGAGGATAAACATACAAAATTATAGATACAGCTAGAGAGGGTCAGCCGATTATCTGCCAAACTTTTGGCCTGGCAAAAAAAAGTATCGAAGTAAACCCCCCTTAGATTTTAGCGAAGAATCTATTGGGATCAACAAAATTTGGAGCCGACATACAGGGTGCTCCTGAGCCACCCTAACTTCGTCATTTTAAATACGAACTCAATGTTTTGACGAATGAAATTGATTCTACATTTCATTTCTAGTAAATTTTACTTAAAACGCTTTTTCGATAGGACCAAACGTTCCGAAGTTACTTCTACTACCGTACCCTGGACCAGCAGTTCGTAACTCCAGAACGTTTGGTCCTATCAAAAAAGTGTTTTAAGTAAAAGTTACTGGAAATCGAGCGTAGAATCGATTTATAACATCAAAACATGGTGTTCGTATTTAAAATAACGAAGTTAGGGTGGCTCAGGAGCACCCTGTAAGTCGGATCGAAAAGTTATTGATGCCAATCGATTCCTTGCTAAAATCTAAGTGGGGTTTACTTCAATACTTTTCTTTGAAAAACCTAAAGTTTGGCGGATAATTGGCCGGTCTGGCAAACCCCGTAAATCTTCAAATTTTGCACACCTCTTCTTTTACACAATAAGGAAGAGCCATACAAATTTCAAGTCCAAAGACTCCCAGAGAGCAGATTCACCTAAAATAATGGGGAAAAAATTTTGCCGGCATCGCTGAAGTCCTATGACCCGCAGAGCAAGGATGCAATGCCTGGTCAGATAAACCCTACCCCTCTTTTAAAAGTTACAGGAAACTAATCTTCATGGTTGTATTTATTTTATTTTTCAGCGCTGCAGAAAACTTTCACCTCTAAAAATTGATTATTTTCAAATTGGGGCCCGACCTTTTTTCTGCAGCGGCGCCAGATGATACCTAATTAAAGAATGTAGACTTTTGGAAACTTATGCAGAGGCCTCCTTTTTGTTGTCTGAAAACCGACAATTAGGAGACGAAAATGAAGTGAAAACATAATTAACAACGAAAATTCCTTAAAAGGTCGCCATTGTTCTCTAAACGTATTGTGAATGCATAAACGTCGTTCAGGTCACCGTTTAGTGCTTGCGATTACCATAGTAAAACTCTTTTTTTCTTTCTCACTCAGAATTACGTTTTCATATGCGAGGGCCTTTCGCAGCCGGACATAAACGGGCCATTCGAAGATCACCTCTTGTTTTCTCGCTCCCTTTGTCGGCTCACGGGACTCCGCCTTTTAACATTCAAAACGTCCGTACGCCTTTCGAAACTAATGAAGACACGTTTCCGCCTCCGTCTATTGAAATCCTCAACGTGCTCAGCCGCATTTCAAAATTCCAAGTACTTCCATGGATCTCTCATTGAATGTTTGGAAATGTAGGGGAAAAAATTTTTCTTTGAAAGTAAAAATGGCTCAAGTTTACTGCCCACTGTTTTAAAATAATATTTTCTGCTGATATTCTCACACGGAAATTCGTCCCTTTATATCTCCTCAGCTATAGGTCCTAGTGAGAAAACGTCAAAATCTTTTTTGTAGACAATTTTAAGAGCTTTAATTTTGAATAAGGTCACTTTTTCGCTAGGATAGGTAGTTTTCGAGTTATCCTCAAAAAACCTTAGTCACTTTTAGGACTAACATTTCAAAAGCCACCATCCCTAACCCTGAGCTCAATCAGAAGGGGGTAAAAATTTTCAGTATTTCGCCTGTATCTCGAAAACTATGCATCCTAGCGATATGACCACTTAATACAAAATTAAAGATGACAAAATTTCCGACAAAATTCATTAGTAACTTTTTTCAATACGTTTATTCGTTTTCGAGATATCCGATCTTGAAAATCGGCACACACAAAAATTTTAGTTTGATACTACCATTTATGGTTTAAAAATGATCAAACTTAAACCATTTCAACCCTCAATTAGCACCCAGAGGTTACATAAACTCAAATCCACGACAGTAGCGCAACCTGGTATGAATTCAAAATATTAAACTTTTCATTTTCCCCAGCAAACCTTCCTCTCTCCTTTTACCAGACTGTAGACAAAGGAAAAAATTAATTTTTGTTTTATTCCTTATTTGAACTTAACAGGAAAGAGTTCTTCGAAGCGATTCCTTTAATTGCCAACTAAACGTTTCCAGGAGAGTGAAAATAATCGAAAAATTAAATTTAACAACATTTAATGCTGTGTACATACAATATCACATAACTAAGCTACATTATTTACAACAGGCTATACAATGGAATACATGGAAATTTTTTTAAAAATTTTTTATGAAGAAAAATTGCACTTACGATCTAATTTACTTTTTTTACATAAAGGATAATTTTTTAAATAAATTAAGTGACTTGTGTTTTGTACATTTAAAAAAGTATTTACAGTGCTTTATGTACAAGAAACTGATTGCACGAATATAAATTAATGGTAAGACAGGGTGTTTTGAAATAAATTAAAAATGAGAGAAACACCCTGTATATAAAGTTTTAATACTGATAGAGGGGCTCAGGTTTTGTTATTTACAAAGGAACTTCAATTTTCGATGGGCTTCTCGCTGAGGTCGGTGACCGGTTTCTTTTTGAGCATCCCAAACGAGTGGACGCTTTCGAGGAAGGATTTCTGAGTGGCGAACACTTTGGCGGTCTCGACGTCTTTTTTGAGCTCCTCCATGTCCCTCTTGAGTTTCGCCCGGCGGTTCTGGAACCAGGTGATGACCTGGGCGTTGCTCAGGCCGAGCTGTGCGGCGATCTCGTCTCGATCCGCCGGCGAAAGGTACTTCTGGTAAAGAAAACGTTTTTCCAGCTCGAAGATCTGGTGGTTCGTAAACGCCGTTCTTGACTTCCGCTTCTTCTTCGGCTGCTGCCGGTTCGAAAACATGTTCATATGGCTCCCTTGTCCTTCTGGAACAAAAAAATTAATATTAGTTTTGCTTATAAAGACGTCAAAAGTCGAGTTTTCCATTGTTCGAATTTTACAATGAATCGTTAGCTCACCGATCCATTGTGTACACGGCAATTAAGTGATTTCGAACCGATGATGGAGATGTGAATCATGCATACCAATAACCGTGCCCAGAGGCTAGGCTTAAAAAAAGCCATTTAGAACCTTCAAATTCAAACAATCTCAACTTCAAGTATATCAAGACCGATTTTCCGAGCAAATGTAGTTTTCAAGAGACCATTTAACACTTTCAGTGCGGCAAATGACTTTTATGCCCATAACTCCCACAATTTTTAACCGATTCAATCGATATTTATATCGTTGGAAAGCTCTTTAAAATAGCTTTCCAACGGTATAAATATCAATAAAATCGGCCAAAAAATGTGAATGTTATGGATATTTAAAGGTTCGGTCGCGAAATCGTGTGAATGAAGACCCATCCAGTGGCCAACTCCCTAACCTTGCAAACTTCAAAATCTCAGGAACGGATGGAAAATCTTAATTAACGACAGATGCCAAAGTTTTCAAGATATTTGAGTAAAAATACCTAAAAGAAGTCTATAGAGCTAGTTGAGCTGAAGATCCTTCTTTATAAAAACGGATTAATGAATTTTTTTGTAGTTTCAGAGGCTTTTTTCTTCTCGAAAGGATAAAAGGAGACACGTAAACAGTTATCCGGCGGCTGAGTCAAAGCTCGACTTTATCCCACCTTTGTCCTCTAATAACTTTCCCATTGTGGCCGAAGAGAAACATACATTTCTCTCTTCTCTTTTTTTCAAAAGGCCGTCCGTGTTTTTTGGGCGTACTCAATAACCATTGAAAGGCATTCTTTCGTTTGAAAAGTTTAAGATTTTAAAATCAGCTTCGAAATACCATAAAGGGCCGATGTTAATCAGGTCTCGATCTAATTGTACGATGGCGTGACAGCTCGCGTAAAGCTCGCGTCTCTCACCTTTTTTTTTCTATCCTTCCTCTCTCTTTACCCGACAATGAGACAAGGAGAAGGCGTGGCCGTTTTGAATTAATAAGACAGACGAGATGAGGGAATGATTAAAATGAGATAGTCACTCGAGATATTCATTTCGCGCGGTGAGAAAAAGGGAATAACTTTATGTCTAATAGGTGCAAGTCGAAATTACGAAAACTCTCCAAAAAACAGCCCAGATTCGGCTAAATCCTAAAAAACTTCATTTGTGGTCCAACGGTTTTTGAGTTTTCATCTTCAAACTTCCATAACTTCCGCAATTATAATTTGATTTACGCGATCAATACATCGTTCGAAAGCTCTCTTAAAGGACTATCGAAGTTGTTAAATGATAAAAAACCCTCAAATTACTCTTTCACCTTCAAAAATTAACTCAAAGATAAAATTTTTTTAAAGCTCTTTTGCATTATAAGAGTCCCCATGCCTCACCCCCCTGGGGATATGAGGGGGGACTATAGGGGACCGTTTAAATAACATTCTCAAAAAAATTTTTAACTTGCTATGTAGTTCCAGTTCTTGTCTGAGGTCGAGCAATTGATCAAAAATGACGTCAGAGGTTCATTATTGACGATGAAATGTGTAAAAATTGTTTTAAGGAAAAAAAAATTACTTTTTAGACTCATGGGAAGGGAGCTTCTTCTCAATTAAGCACGTCCATTTATCTTCCTCCCCGCCTTTCTCGTCTTATGTTTGTTCAGAGCCCATTGTCTTTGCCTTGGGAAATCTTCCCTTGATTTATTATACTTTTCTTAATTTCCTGACCTAGCTCTTAATGATAGCGGCTTGATATTTTCAAGAAAGGAACACGAAAAAAATATTTCAATTTTTATAAACCAGGTAGAAAATGGAAAACTGAATGATATCCAGTAATCGGTTCGGTCACGGGGTTCACGACTTTATGGGAGGGAAACAGGTGCGTCCTTTTAAAAACGGATTTATCGAATTCTTTGTCACTTTTTTCCCCCTGTCATTTTCTGACGGAAGTGATCAATTCAAATCGAAAATTGCACCTTAAGGCTCTTTTAGAAACACCAACCGTGCACAATTTGTGAATAATTAACTAGCTTTCAAGGTTGATGTTGAAGGGGCCATATACTTTACCGAGGAGAACACGATTTCGTCCGGGAAGTTGAAAAAAGGTAGGAAAACCACCGGCGATGAGTCTGCAGATAATCTCGTTATCCAAGGCTTTTACAAAAGAAAGGCACGGGGCCTCATTTACCTATTCAACCGGTCGGCGATGACAAAAGAGCCCGGCGACTCCTTTGAGGCCTCCGACACGTTCTCCCTGTCATCGGACCAAACACATGTTCTGATTAAACTCACGCCTTACAATCAAAATACGTGCCCTAAGAATATAAAGAATAAAAAAAGAAGCATTTCCCTGCGAACTTTCGGTAAGGACCTGAGAGGGGATAATTCCCAATTAGAGAATGTAATGATCAGCTCAAGAAAGCGCCCTGTCATTAAATCCAAGCCGGCTACTCGATGATTTTCAACCAGCCACGTCTCATTAGTAATCGAATTTATATCAAAATCTTCCCATAATATTTTACTATGAGGAATACAAAATTAGATTTACCCTTTACAAAAAAGGTCTCCTTTGATGTAACCCGATGGTGTAAAAAAGAAGAATTAATCTCTTGTTGAGGAGTCGTTAACTTGGGACTTCTAGTCATGGAAAAGGGGCAGGGGGATGCGTTAATCGCCCCCACCGGCTTGAATTAGAGTCGGTGAAGATTCAATGAGATTTCTTTTACCGTAAAAGTTTTCCTCTCTCAAGGCGTGAGACCCTCTTTAACGATTTCAAAACTGAAAGATGTAATTTGAACTGCAATTAACTTCCTCTCCTTGTAAAAAATTGAAAGAGAAAAAAACAAAACTGAAGATTTTTAAAATTGAAGTACTTAACACTGGCATGTCTCGAGTTTTTCACGGCAGCCTCAGGCTATACTACTTTTTATTGGGTCATTTTTATTCGTTTTTGAAGAAAAAGGAATAATTTTAACAGTTTGCACAAAATGACTATTTTAGAATCCAATTTAGACTTGAAAATGAATTATCTAGAGAGCAAATCGGTCAAAAATTGAAAGGGTTATGAAGTTTCTAATAAGTTCGAGCCCAAACGAAGATTTCAACCACTTTGGCAACTTCAATCGCGTTTTTGAAGGGAAAAGAATGGTTTTAATGGTTTTATTCATAGAGGCGCTATTGAAGAATAGAATTCAGGCTTTTAAATGACGTATTCAGAGAAAAAATATGCTTAAAATTGACTGAGTTATGATTATTTTT
Source organism: Orius laevigatus (assembly GCA_018703685.1). Taxonomy (NCBI): domain Eukaryota; kingdom Metazoa; phylum Arthropoda; class Insecta; order Hemiptera; family Anthocoridae; genus Orius; species Orius laevigatus. The sequence continues at coordinate 13,900 of JAGWEN010001072.1, forward strand.
AAATGTTGAAGTCAAATTTTTTGAAGATTTCAGATTTGTTTGGCAACTTCAATCTCGTTTTTGAAGGAAAGGGATGGTTTTAGTCGTTTTAAGCATAAAATCACTTGGACAAATACATCATGACCCATTATAGACGATAAAGATACTTTGTAGATACCCCAAGACCCTGTTTAGATGCAATAAGACCATTTTTAGACGAAAAAGATGCTTTGCAGATACGCCATGACCCTTTATAGACGACAAAAAGATACCTTGTAGATATACTAAGACCCTTTATAGGCGAAAAAGATACTTTGCAGATACACCATGACCCTTTATAGACGATAAAAAGATACTTTGTAGATAGGCCAAGACTACAATATTTATAGACGATAAAGATACTTTGTAGATACACCATGACCCTTTATAGACGATAAAGATACTTTGTAGATACCCCAAGACCCTTTTTAGATGCAATAAGACCATTTTTAGACGAAAAAGATGCTTTGTAGATACACCAAGCGATTAATATATCGAATAAATTGGTTCAAAATTGAAGATGTTTTAATTTTCTAATGTTCAAGTCGAGTTTCCGAATATTTCAGCCTCTTTGTCACCTCCCATCGGCATTTTGAATTAGAAAGGTCAGTTGTAGTAGTTTTATTCATAGAATCACTATTGAAGAATAGAATTCAGGCTTTAAAATGAAGTTTTACCTATTAAATCGAAATTTCGTCGAAATTTTGAATGTTGAGACCAATTTTTGGAACTTGAGCTTTCTTTTCATCTGGAAGATTTTGTTTTTAGCCTTCTGCTCCTTTTTCTATTGGGACCTTTTCCAACGAAATAGCAGCGTTTTTTAGCATTTCAAGCGCTTTTTATCACCAGAATCTTTTACCCTTCCAATGTGGATTTTGTGTTTCTTTCGCTTTTTTTCTACTGTTGAAAAAGCATTCCAATTTTGAAGAATGAAGATTGAAAAAGTCTCGCATTTTCCTATAAACCTAGGAATTTTTTTACTCGTAAATTTTTTAGTTTCTGTTAAAAAGGTTAGTGCTTCGCCAAATACTTTCGACGGATTAGTTACGGCTCTATGGGAATCGACTTAAAAGCCGGAAATATTCCATGTAGGTTAATAAAGACTCCCTTTCTCTCTAATAAATTAAAAGGGGTCGAAAAAACGCGGAGTATTAATCGGATTTCCGATAGATTAACTTATCGGGACTGTGACAAATCATCCCTTATTGCCGGTTTGAATATTGGGGCCTAATCGTTTGGAAATGTGTCAAATGGCGTATTTGAAATAACAAGTGTTTTCCGCGTGTTGTTGTTTCTTTGAAGTCGATTATGTCGCTGGGAGTCGTAAAACTTTTTGAGTTAATAGGAGAGTCTCGTCGGAGCTATTTGTCGCCTGGGACAGTAAAGGGGGGGGTGTTTAGATTGATTCAAATGGTGATGGTAGGGAGGCCGTGGAGGGAGATTTATAACGCCAATAAACTAACCGCCTTCTCCACTAAACTTCCCCCCCGAAGACCCCTCTTCGTTAAAACGTTTATATTGCCAAGGGAGGGACGATCATCCCAAAATCTCGGCGACGAAAACCAAGATTCGTTTCAATTATGTGCTAATCTTGATGAATTTATTGTACCCACTGAGTAGATCGATGATCTTTTTCAACTCCAGTTCAGTCACCAATGTTCAAGGAATGCCATAGGGACAGATAGAAAAAATGTGCCGGCCCGGTAAATACTCAACCCCCCCGGGTCCGGAATATTAAAGAATTCTTAAAATGGTTAAAACAGAGCCCCCGATATCCAAAAAGGGTCAAAAATCAAGCTAAAAAGGGCCTTTTTTGGTCGTAAAGGGACAAAATCTAGTTACATGGGCCCCTAGTGTCCAAAAAGGATCCAAAATCAAACTAAAATGGGCCTTTTTGGTCGTTAAGAGACAAAATCTAGTAAATAGGGCAATTAGTGTCCAAAAAGGATCAAAGCTCAAGCTAAGAAGGGCCCTATAATGGCAGCAAAGGAAAGAAATCTAGTAAGAAGGGGCCAAAAAGGGTGAAAATCGGGATGGGGGCCTTCTGGAATTTCCCCTGGCATAATCTTGCAGGGGTAGGTAGATGTTAAAATTTGGAGTGTCGAATTTTTGAAGGGGTGATTGATGTGATTATTAGGTGAGGTGTTGAGAGGATGTCACCTAAAGGTGTTGTGACGTCATTTTCAAAGAGGGGGGCGTGGCGCGGGTGTCTCATCTCGTAAGGGGTTCCCCTCCCCCCGGCGATCCTCCTTTCGGTCGCCTCGCGCTCTGTAATCATCTCGCCGCCCTATCTCTTTCTTTTTCTAACACAAAACGGTTCCGGTCTCTCCCTCCCTCTCTTTCGCCTCACCACTGAATTAGTGCATTCCGAACCCCGGGATAAACACTTGTTTCGGACCTATCCCGCCTTGTAATAATCGAGACGGAGGTGTCGCTTTGAAGAGTCTCATTCAACTTCTTTCGGCCACTTTGGGAGGTCCCCCTTCGGACATTAACTAACCCGACACCCCGCACACAAAAAAAGGTTCTTCAGTGAAAGACTTTCTTTATCCTCAGCTAATGTCATGATTCTCCACGGCCCATCTCCCTCAGGAATTCACATTCTCTGCACCATAAACTACCTTTAATAGCCCCAAAAGTGCTGATTTTCAATCCACAGGAATTTTGTGACTCCAAAAGTATAGCTAGGATTCTAGATATTCTGCTCAATCAATGAGAATCTTGAAAGTAGCGCTCAGACCTTATAATTTATAAGATTAATCATAAAATTGTACCGTCATGACACTCCGGGCTGTAAAAATGATATTTTTTCCTCAAGCGGTTGCTGTAATAATTAAAAACATGTATTGCAAGTCGTAAAGAATACAATAGCTTACATAGAAGACGGTGTAAAATGTTTAGTTAAAGGTCAGAGTGTATGGATGGAGGTTTTTATAAGGCGGGGGGGCGTAGAAGGCCCCGGCTAGTTAGCAAGGGCGGCTCGAGATCAAAAGAATCAAAGGCGGCTCACCTCAAACACCAACACCCGAGTATTAATAATCCCCCTCCCGTCCTTAGCCCCTCGGACCCGTCCCGCCCGTTCTGCTGGGACTACTCGCATCATCTTCACAAACGGACACATATCCGAGCTCATTCTCTCACGAGACCGGTCGTTTCAACACTTACTCATCCGCTGAGAGGACCCAGTTCCCCCACGTCGGCCTAAATATCCTTTTCTTTCCCATATAGCCACGCCGAAGGTTCCTTATCATTTGATTTTGCTGCACAAATGTAGAATATTTGATGTTGACCCAACTTTACAAGATTCACCAAACAGCATGATTTATCCATGATGTGTATGATTTAGCCAACTTTGCATGACTTACCGACTTTACAATATGATCTGCCTTACTTTACATGATCTACCTTAATACGTGATCTACCCGACGTTAGAAGATCTACCCGACTTTACTGATCTACCCTACTTTACATGATCTACCTGATTACGTGTTCTACCCTACTTTACGTGTTCTACCCTACTTTACAAGATCTACCCTACTTTAGATGATGATCTAGCCTACTTTACAATATCTACTCTACTTTATATGATGATCTACCTGACTTTACGTGATCTACCCGACTTTACTTTAGAAGATCTATCATACTTTACATGATCTACCTGAGTGCCTGATCTACCCTACTTTACATGATCTACCTGACTTTACGTGATCTACTCGACTTTACAATATCTACCTGACTTTAAGTGATCTACTCGACTTTACAAGATCTACCCTACTTTACATGATCTACCCTACTTTACATGATGATCTACCCTACTTTACAAGATCTACTCTACTTTACATGATGATCTAACTGACTTTACGTGATCTACCTGAGTACCTGATCTACCCTACTTTACATGATCTACCTGACTTTACGTGATCTACTCGACTTTACAAGATCTACCCTGCTTTACATGATCTATCTGGGTACGTGATCTACCCTACTTTACAAGATCTACTCTACTTTACATGATGATCTACCCTACTTTACATGATGATCTACCTGACTTTACGTGATCTACCTGAGTACCTGATCTACCCTACTTTACATGATCTACCCTACTTTACATGATCTACCTGACTTTACGTGATCTACCCTACTTCACAAGATCTACCCTGCTTGACATGATCTACCTGACTACGTGATCTACCAGACTTTACAAGATCTACCCGACTTAACAATTAACATGGTTTACTTCTCAACTTTACATGATCTACCATACTCTTCCCTACCTACCCGACTTTACATCTCGGGAAGCTCAAAAGTAACAAAAATAGAAAATCTCATATATCGTTCAATTTAGTCATGATTTGAATATTTTTGGAGAATTGTAAACATAAATCTGGAAGGCATAAAGCAGAAATTCGAATAAACTTTTTCTAAATCCAAGCTATTCGTGTCCCTGTTTGTTTTGGACTGTGTAACGAGTCTCGTAAATTTTTCACTTTGATTTTATTGTCCCAAGGGAAAGATGTTTCACACTCACAGATTCTCACGAACCCCACAAAAAAGCGCCCTACGAGTTCCTCATTTCTTTTTATTTAACGGCTTTCAAGAAATAAGCTTGTTGACGATTACAGGCGAAAACTTTATAGGACAGCTCACAGAAATATTTTAAACAATAAAAATAACATTCAAATAAACTTGTTTTTGTCATTTTTCTGCCACACTAACAAGAAAATAAGAGACAAAAATAATTTTTTTAGGTATTTTATCTTAAAAATTATTTAAAAATTCATTTGTAAGTCGAGTTTTTAATTATTAAAACGACAATAGGAGTCGCCGGATCATATGAATTCGTAGGTGGGCTCATTTTCTTGAACAATGGGAGGAACCGATTGTCATAATTTTCTCACAATGAGGTCCCAAATTAAACCACTTGGGGTGGTCTTGTAAAATCAATTTTGCGATTTGAAACAAAAGTAAGACGTCAAGTTAGAAAAAAAAAATTTTTTTTTTCTTAGTGCCCTCGTGGCGCCTTGGAGTAATTGACACGTCTCAAAGGACTCAATAAAACCACAAAAGAAGTAGGAAAAAAGGAGTCCTGAGTGTCATAAACGTTAAACCAACTACCATTAGCACTTCGTCCCATCCTTTTTTCTATGAAGAAAAAGATAATTTTTTTTTAAAACTTGTTTAAATGTGACTATCAAGCGATAATCTACCATCAATAAACGAGAACGTCCTGGCCAGGTAGTTCCAACAATTTTTCTTGGACTTTTATAATTTTCGAAAGATTAACAAAATCTAAGTTGGACTTTGACGCTCTTTTTCGACAAGATTTTCATGGTTTTGACTTTTCGATTTGAAAAAAACCAACTTCATATTTTGAGATGGACCAAAAATCCAAAAGATTTTTTGGAGAAAATATCGTTGATGCTTAGGTCGGAAAGATTGTTTACCATAAAGGAAATGAGTTCCATCTGTTCCTCAATTTCAATTAGCACCATTTTTATTTTAATTACTCACCACGAGTTCCTGTCCAAATTAAATATTCAACGGACATAAAAAAGTGTCCGTTTGAAGAAGTCTCGTTCTGCTTCTGGAAATAAGAAGGGAAAACGGGTCTGTTTAGACTCCGGACTTTAAGTATCGGGCGGCTCGAGATGAAAGCCGAGTAATCACAAGGCTCACCTTCAACAACCAAGTATCAGCAAATGCTTCCACTCAATTTCGAAAATAACAATTGTATAATAAAACGTCTATTTGCACTCGATATTCTACTTTTTAAAATAAAATCAACTTTCTTGTTAACTCTTCTTCATTTTTTAATTTACATAATAATTATGGCCTTAATTAGACGTTATTAACATTTTACACTTTTTAATGAGAGCTTAGTTAATTAACTATATATTTATATTAAACTTTATTATTTTAGTTTTTAAAACGTAAATCTTTCATTAAATTCGTATTTCGAGAAAACAATAAAAAGGTGGTCTGTTCTGGTAGTTATGGAGGAGGAAAACTGGAATATCGAATCGGGTACATACATTACGATGGGTTGGGAAAATTATGTAAAGAAGAATCATGTAAAGTACCTAGAGTAAATCAAGCAAATTCGGGTAAATCATGTAAAGTTGGGTAAAATCATGTAAAAGTTGGGTAAATCATGCAAAATAGGGTAAACTATGTAAAGTCGGGTAAATTATGTAAATATGAGAGGTGAGGTGAGCGATGTAAAGTTGGGTAAATCATGTAAAGTGGGGTAAATCGTGTAAAGTGGGGTAAATCGTGTAAAGTAGGGAAATTATGTAAACTTGGGTAGATCATGTAAGGCAGGGTAAATCGTGTAAAGTAGAGTAAAATCATGTAAAGTCGGATAAGTCGTGTAAAGTCGGATAAGTCGTGTAAAGTAGTGGAAATGGAAATCATGTAACGCCGGGTAAATCATGAAGGTCGAGTAAATTGTGTAAAGTCGGATACGTCGTGTAAATCATGTAAAGTGTGTAAATAATGTAAAATTGGGTAAATCGTGTAAAGTTGGGTAAATGATGAAAAGCTGGATAAATCATGCAAAATTGGGTAGATCATGAAAAGTCGGATAAATCATACAAAATCGGGCAAATCATGTAAAGTCGGGTAAATCGTGTAAAGTCGGGTAAATCGTGTAAAGTTGGGTAAATCATGAAAAGTTGGGTAAATGATGAAAAGCTGGATAAATCATGTAAAGTCGGGTAAATCATGCAAAATCGGGTAAATCATGAAAAGTCGGGTAAATCATGTAATGTCGGATAAATCATACAAAATCGGGCAAATCATGTAAAGTCGGGTAAATCGTGTAAAGTCGGGTAAATCGTGTAAAGTTGGGTAAATCGTGTAAAGTTGGGTAAATCGTGTAAAGTTGGGTAAATCATGAAAATTTGGGTAAATGATGAAAAGCTGGATAAATCATGTAAAGTCGGGTAAATCATGCAAAATCGGGTAAATCATATAAAGTCTGGTAAATCATGCAAAATCGGGTAAATGATGAAAAGCTGGATAAATCATGTAAAGTCGGGTAAATCATGCAAAAACGGGTTAATCAATTGAAGTCGGGTAAATCATGCAAAATCGGGTAAATCATGTTAAGTCGGGTAAATCATGTAAAGTCGGGTAAATCATGTAAAGTCGGGTAAATCATGTAAAGTCGGGTAAATCATGTAAAGTTGGGTAAATCGTGTAAAGTGTGGAAATTATGTAAAATAGGGTAAATCATGTAAAGTTGGGTAAATGATGAAAACCTGGATAAATCATGTAAAATCGGGTAAATCATGAAAAATCCATCAAAGTTTGATAGTTTTCTCATAAACTTGGTGGACGGTTTGCGTATAATGTCACAAATGACTTGAATAAAAAGAAGTCCTTTTTTAAGTCATAAATTGTTATTTGGTTTTGTCACCATAAAATTTTGCTGTTTTTGAAATAATCCATAAATGCTCATGAAATGACACTAAAATGTCTGATATTTGCTCAAACAATTTTCACCGTGGCTTAAAAAGGAGCCGAAATGGACCTTTCAAAGGTGCAAATCGTATGCAAAAATCCTCATAAAACACGCAAACATTGTTTTTTTCCATTATTCTCTAATTTTATTCTTTGTCGGTGTTGCCGCCTTTATAAAAAAGAGAGAGAAGGGAAAAAAAATCAATTCTGGCGAGATTTCATTACGGAGCGTGGAAGGGACAAAAGGATCCGAAAAAAGGAAATCGGCGTGACATTCGTTTAATCAGAAGGCTCGCGACCCACTGCACCCGAGTGCGTGTCAAACCGAATCCGTTGACACCAGATGCTTTCTCAATGGATCGATACATACGAACGAACAAAGTCAATAATTGTTTTTTTTCCCCCCTCTTTCCAAAAATAGACGTTCCAAGACACTCGAGGAGGGCTATTAGGGGAAAAAGAGGCTCCACACGTCACTAAATCTAAACATGTGTCCCACAATCAGACTCCCATTCACCTCCCAACGTAATCCGAAACAGTTTGTCTCCATTTCCTCACATCGCAGGGGACGTTTAATACGTCTTTTAATTTACTCGAAAATAGAAGAAACTTTATTTTTACACGAGTTAAATACGCCTTTGGGACCCTAAAGATCCAGAGATGAACTATCCAAACTCTAATTGGTTTCATACCCTTTCATTTGTCAGAATGTCACTCCAATACCAACCTGAAACAAAAAAAAAATTGATTATTTTTCAGCATTTATGGTCCACTTTGGAACCTTTATTGGACTTTCGGCTCCTTTTATCCTCAGGTTCGTTTTTTTTGTCCTCCCATTGTGTGTATTGACTTGGATTGAAAAGGGACAGTAGCTGGGGATTGTAAACCGTCCCTTGGAACTTGTTAATGGGCTAAAAGAGCTACCGGAGAGGTCTATTTTCCATGTTTATCCAAGATGTTCTAACCATTTGAATGAATTCAGGGTGCCCCTTTTTTCATACCGCTTTCTTTTTAGAAAAAATTAACTTTTTCAAGTCATCTTCCAGCCCTTTTGTTGTTTAAAAATGAAAATCAAGCGTCGCTGAGTTGAATTCATTCAGTTTTCAAACAAGAATGGTCATTTTTAACACATTCAACACTGGACATGTTCATCATTTGAATGATTGTAACGTCCACAATTTTGGACCAATTTTATCGATATTTATACCGTTAGAAAGCTCTTCAAAATACCTTTTTAACGGTATAAATATCGATAAAATCGGTCAACTATTGTGAATGTTATGAACGTTTACACGTCCAGATGTATGGTATGAAATTTTTTGCAAAAGAATCGTTTTCTTAAGACCTAAACCAGTTCTACTGCAATATAGTTCCTCCTTCTATGCCAAGGGGGGTGAGGCAATGAGCCCTGAAATCCAGGTAAGTGTACCTATGAAAAACATTGAATTTGAAGAGAAATTCAATTTTTCCCCCAAAAACTCTCTGACAGTTGCTAGGGCAGCAATCATTCAACCTGTGGAATTTTCGATATTAAATTAGGATCCCTATAAACATCGTTATTTATATAATTTCCTTTATTTTTAATTCAATATCATTTCCATTTTAGAAAAATATACGTTTTAAAACGAAATTTAAATTATAGGTCCATTCGAATTTCTCAATTCCATAGGTAGAAACTCGGTTATTATTCCTCATTTATAAATCCGTGAATGTATAAAGGATCGGAAATTGAAGGGAGGTGAAGACGTGATATCAGTCCTCGATCTCCCCTGGCGGGCGTTTTAGAAAATAAAAGAATCGAAAAATCGCCTCGAGTGTGCCGCCCTTGTCAAAACGCTAATTTAGACTTAAAAAAGTCTCATCTGACACGTTTAATATGCGGTTTTCAAATACTGACTGATAGAATTATTACTCTAACTGTAATTTTCGAAAAATTAAATGCCTTTCGCGAAAACCGCAGGGGCCCATAATATTTTCTCACGTTATCCAGTTACGAAGGTTTTAAATACGAGCCGCAATCTAACAAGTGGATATGCGGTTTGACACTAAAGCCGGGTGAAAGTGGGGCTAATATCCTCGATGTGAAACAATAAATTGGCTCCATCATTATTGAAATTGATTCCAAATAAAGAGAAACCGCCGAAAAATTGGCGGTCGTTGGTAATATCGGCTTTTTAATAAAGAGGGAGGTGTAAGTACCTCTTTATAATTTACAAAAAAATTTATTGAAAACCTCAAGAGTTTGGTAGGCTAGAAGGGAAGGAGTGGGAGTGGTAAGGTCGAGATGTCTGCTAGAATGAGGCGATCCATCCTTAGGTCGGCCCTCCGTACCTTCTTAGGTCGGCCCTATATCATTCCTTAGGTCGGCCCTCCATCTATCCTTAGGTAGGTCCAACATCTATCCTTAGGTCGCGGTCGGCCCTATATCCATCCTTAGGTCGGCCCTACATCTATCCTTAGGTAGGCCAAACATCCATCCTTAGGTCGGCCCTATATCCATCCTTAGGTCGGCCCTATATTATTCCTTAGGTCGGCCCTACATCTATCCTTAGGTCGACCCTACATCTATCCTTAGGTCGGCCCTACATCCATCCTTAGGTCGGCCCTACATCCATCCTTAGGTCGGCCCTACATCCATCCTTAGGTCGGCCCATTATCATTCCTTAGGTCAACCCACCATTCATCCTTAGGTCGACCCACCATTCATCCTTAGGATCCATCCTTAGGTCGGCCCTATATCCATTCTTAGGTCGGCCCTAAATCCATCCTTAGGTCGGCCCAATATCCATTCTTAGGTCGGCCCTAAATCCATCTTAGGTCAGCTATATCATTCTTAATTTCTAATATTTTTTTTATCCTCCTTAGATAGGAGGGTGGAAGAGATGAGAATTAAGGAGGGGGTTGTTTAATTAATACGCCCTTATAATGAGAATAGGGTTAGAGCCCATTATCCCACCCTCCCACGAAGGGAAGATTTAACCCAATCCCAACCAACCCTTTGCTAAACACGTGTCCGTTCAATACCTCACGTGTCTTTTCAAATAATTCAAGGTATCAAATTTTGAGTGTAAAACTTCTATTTTTGTGAGTCTATTAAAGAGGAGCGGTTTGAGCTATTAAGGGCCTTTAGGATCTTCAGGGGGCGATTATTGGTTTTCACGAAAGTGACTGATGAGATAAACACCCCCTAAACTATCAGATTCGGAAAGTGATTTAGGGCCTTGAGAAGGGCCTATGTTTACTCTTGAACGTCACAACCCACCCCCCTGGCCCCTTCCCTTTTTGGGGACCCCTAATTAACCTCGGTCTCGACGGGGGGCCTTCCCGGAGGACATCATTCAGAAGATTCCCAAGGGTGGGCGTCCTACCGTCTGCTCTTGAATAATCGCTTCCGAAAGAAAAAAAATCAGAAAACGTCCTCAATTTGAAACCTCGAAATTTTTGGAATTATTTCAGTTTTTGCCTCATAACTTCTGAAATATCATTTTTAAGCAAAAGGTCACTCATAACATTATTAAAGGAAAAGAAACCACCTAAAATTTAAGCCCAACCGCAGCTCTGTATGTTCAATAGTTACCGAGATATTTGACTTCAAAAATTGAAACTTAGCTATTAAACTTTATAGCAACGAATTTTTGAAGTCCAATATTTCAGGAACTATTGAACCTACAGAGCTGCGGTTGGACTTAAATTTTAGGTCATTTTATAAGCTTTAATTATGTTCTAAGGGACCTTTCGCATAAAACTAATGCTTTAAAGGTTATGAGACAAAAAGTCAAAAAATTTCAAGGTTTTTTGGTTGCTGAAAATTTTTTGTTCCAAAACATCCAAAACTCATCTTTTTGCAAAATAGTTGGACATGAGAATTGGCTTGGACTACATCATTTTCCTGAACATTTTGATTTTTTTCTCATCAAAAATTAATCAATTCTTGTTTCTAGCCTCGTGGGGTCCTCGTGACGGTTAAATTGGTCTGAAACCCGTTGGACCTCACACGTCACTTAAAAATGCTAATGGACTTTTATGAAGAGATTTTGAAACACGAGAAGCCGAAGAAAAAAAAAGTTCGAGGGGGCGGTCGACTTTTACTTTTTCATTCTATCAATTTCCGTCGTAATTGGACGTCCATTATAAAAAGAAGCCCAGGGGTGTTTGAACAATCTGGATAATCAAGGTTGGCAACACTGTGGGTCTGGAAATTTCTCCATTGAATTTAAAGCGTTTTAACCTTAATAATTTTCTAAGCGACCATTTGCGCGCGGTCATCTTTAGTCACGGTTGAACTTCTCGAAAATCCGACGTTTGAAGCCTTGGAAAGTGCTGAAAACTTAATCATGGTTTATTAAAGATTTTTATTGGAGAGCGACCAACTTTTTTCTTGAAAATGGTAATTAATTAGGGTTTTTTCGAGTTTCTCGTTAAGGACTCCCCCCTTCTCTAGGAGGAGGGGGTGGGGGTAAAATAATCAGGGGGAAGTGGAAATGGGGCGTGGAGGAAACGGACGAAACAGGTGTAGATTTCAAGACTCGTCCAACTCCCTCCACGCTCCGTTTGAAAAGACAACTCCGCTGTTTGTTCAGAGATCCCCATCCCGGAGATAAACGACTAGGAATGAGAAGCCAAAAAATCCACCCCGGGAGAGAAAAAAACGTCTTTTCCCCCTTCATTCCCTAATTACCGACGGCTCCAAATCGTTTCCTTTTTAAAATATTTTCACATCGTGAACCTTTTTTGAACGAATCGTCTGCCAGATCTCTTAACTAGATTGGGGAGGGCGGTGGGCGTTTGGCCTCAACTCAAACGGGGGCCTTTAACTCGCTCGAAACGCCAAAATAAATCTCAATACGAAAGACACTCGATTTCGCACACTTATTCTTGGTTGCTACAGCCCGAGAGCCAGAATGTGATTTCAACTTTTCAAAACACAAAACTTTCACCCTGAGTGAAGATATTGCAGCAAGTGAAGACAAAACGTTACAACAAGAAAAGCTTAGAGAGTGTGATCAATGTTGCCAGTTTGGGCTAAATATCGCGAATTGGGCTACCTTTTAAAGAACCAATATGGCAACCCTGTAATCTGACAAAGTTGGGTTTTCACGGTGTTGCCAGTATGGGCGACTAATCGCACATTGGGCTACCTTAAGGCCCAATCTGAACCCTGTAATCTGGCAAAGTTGGGCTTTAGATAGTATTGCCAGTTTCGTCTATTTATCTCAAATTGGGCTATTGTAAGGCCCAATGCGGCGATCCAGTAATCTGAACAAGTTGGGCTTATGACGGGGTTGACAGTTTGGGGGAAATATCGCGAATTGGGCTACCTTTTAAAGACCCAATCTGGCAACCCTGTAATCTGACTAAGTTGGGCTTTTGATAGTGTAGCCTGTTTGGACTATTTATCGCAAATTGGGCTACTTTTTAAGGCCCAATCTGGCAACTCAGTAATCTGAACAAGTTATTCTTTTGAAAGTGTTGCCAGTTTGGTCTGTTTATCGCAGATTGTGCTACCTTTTTAAGCCCAATCTGGCAACCCTGTAATCTAAACAAGTTGGGCTATTGACAGTTTTGATAGTTTAGGAGATTTATTGCAAATTGGGCTACTTTTTAAGGCCCAATCCGGCAAACCTGTAATCTTACCAAGTTGGGCTTTTGATAGTGTTCCAGTTTGCTCTACTTATCGGAAATTGGGCTACTTTTTAAGGCCCAATCTGGCCACCCTGTAATCTGCCAAAGTTGGGCCATTGACAGTTTTGACAATTTAGACGAATTATCGCAAATGGGCTACTTTTTAAGGCCCAATCTGGCAATCCTGTAATCTAAACAAGTTGGGCTTTTGATAGTGTTCCAGTTTGGTCTATTTAACGGAAATGGGGGTAATTTTTAAGGTCCAATCTGGCAACCCTGTGATCTGAACAAGTTGGGCTTTTGATTTTTGTCACTTTGTTCTATTTATCGCAAATTGGGCTACCTTTTTAAGGCCCAATCTGGAAACCCTGTGATCTGAACAAGTTGGGCTTTTGATTTTTGTCACTTTGGTCTATTTATCGCAAATTGGGCTACCTTTTTAAGGCCCAATCTGGCAACCCTGTAATCTGATCAAGTTGGGCTTTCGACGGTGTTTCCTGTTTCGTCTATTTATCGCAAATTGGGCTACTTTTTAAGGCATTATCTGGCAGACCTGTAATCTGAAGATATTGAAAGTGGACTTAAAAACCTAGGTGCTTTCCATTTACGTTAGATGGTACAAAGAACAGTGAATCTGCGAGTTGGTTTTCCAAGTTCCTACAATGTTGCCTTTCTGAAGTTTTAGAGGTTGCGGGTTTAGTATCATCACAGGAAAGGGGGTCGTTTGTAAGGCGGGGGGAAGAGAAGGGCGAGGAGACAAGTACCGCCCCCTTCGTTTATCGCAGCAACCGCCTCCCCCCACCCCCCGCATTACAGTGTAATCGGACGGAAAATAGCCAAACCCCTCCGATCTCCACCCCTCGCCCATTGCGAAGTACCCGGGTAGAAACTCGAGTTGACAAACTGTTTATTGTCCTCTAGTCAAGGGCGGGGGGTGTTTTCACGCCCGAAGAACGGTTTGGGGGGGGGATCTAGTTTATTAATCTTGTCAACGTCCCCTTTAAATAAACCTTCCAACCCTCGTAAGCCTTTCAAGATCAATTAGCTTTTTATACGAAAACATAAAAATCTCGAATCCTCCCCTAAAAAAAGTTATCAGTTATAAAACTCTTCATCCAGGATATTTTTAAACTTTGAATTTGTTCAATTAAAGTCCGTAAAAATAAACGAGTGAGTTTTACATTTCTGATTTTAAGCGATAATTGGTCGGTAACACGATATGTCGATATAGGCTGGATTTTAATTGCTCAAATGGAAACGAGAACGGTGGGGGCTGAGGGCTAAAACTCGAATTAATTGATCCCTTTTACCAAGCGATTAATAAATTAATTATCAATATCGAAACACGCGGGAAATGAATAATACATTATACAAAGAGACCATGTCTAAGGGTGGGGGAATCCCGAGTACATAGTAATACAGTAGCCAATGATCAAGAAATGACATTTCTATGCAGCAAGCAATGGCAGTTTCTTCACGTTAAGTGATGGAATTTCTTTACAGTAAGCGATGCATTGCATACAGCAGTGATGCATGCTTTACAGCAAGCTATGGCATTGCATTAAAGCAAGCGATGGCATTACATTACAGCGATGGGATTGCTTTACAGAAAGTGACGGCATCTCTTTTCAGAAAGTGGTGACATCGCTTTACAGCAAGTGATGACATTATGTTACAGCAAGTGATGATATTGCTTCACAGAAAGTGATGGCATTGATTTACAGCAAGTGAAGGCATTGATTTACAGCAAGTGAAGGCATTGCTTTACATTAAGTGATGACTGATGACATTGCTTTACAGCAAGCGATGGCATTGCATTACAGCATGTGATGGCATCGCTTTACAGCAAGCGATGGCATTGCATTAAAGCAAGCGATGGCATTACATTACAGCAAGCGATGGGATTGCTTTACAGAAAGTGACGGCATCTCTTTTCAGAAAGCGGTGACATCGCTTTACAGCAAGTGATGACATTATGTTACAGCAAGTGATGATATTGCTTCACAGAAAGTGATGGCATTGATTTACAGCAAGTGAAGGCATTGCTTTACATTAAGTGATGACTGATGACATTGCTTTACAGCAAGCGATGGCATCGCTTTACAGCAAGTGATGGCATTGCAGCAGAATTGTACGTACATACAGTTAAAAATCATTTCCCTGGTTAAGAGATTAAAGGATACCTACAGAAACTATGATTAAATTGTTAGGTACCTATTAATTTCCTCGGAACTTTTCCATTTGACATTAGAGGGCGTAAAGCGGTAAAGCGTTCGTCCAGAAAATCGACCGCGTGTTTTTATGTGTCATCCGTACATTTTTGAGAGATCCCGCATTCCCACGTGGTTTCCCGAACGTTCAGAACGATATTTACGTGACTCCGTCGGTTGAGGGCTACCGCAAAAATGACGCCTCCTTTTCAGAATATAAATTTCGGTCTTTAGGCTTTTCGACCCTCGTCCGCCCGTGGGAAAAACGCCGAACAACCGCAAGCGTGTTGCCCATAAAGTCCGGCTCCGGACGTCCCAAGGAATTTTCCTTTTCATCTCAAAATCCTTGAGACCGAAATTACAGTTTTTGGTTTATTTCAAACCTGATAGGTTACTCGGCTTCAAAAGCCCCCTCGGGCGAATGAAAGGTGCCTTTTTATTTCGCACTTGTTACCAAATAAACGAAACATTTTAAGCGAGAAAAAATTACACAAAAACAAGTTTTTCAATTAGTGAATCGAAGCGATTTTTCGTTAACTTTGCAAGTCAAATTTCCAAGTGTAAATGAAGCTATAAATCGGAGATAATGACACATTTCATGTTATTTTTTGTGGAGGGGGCCTCTTTTTTTATATTTTTTGGTAATTGGATTAATTAAATATAAGTTTGTGAGGAGGGGAGGGAGCTTCTCTTCGCAGGTGGGCCTCGGAAGGTTCGAATGAGTGCCGGGCGGCGCGGAAGATAATGAGAGGGCACCGAAAGGCGGACGAGTCATGGGAATGAGCAACTAGGCTCGTGCCCATTTCCCTATCCTTCCCTAATATCCCTTCTGTAATTGAGAAACTGATTGACTATGGAAAAACCATGCCCCGGCGAATAAAACGAGGATTAAAATGGTAATCGCAAAATGCCGATTTTCCGGAGGAGTCAAATTAGTCAAAAACCTGGAAATGGTTGGCCTACGATTAGAGGGAAAATTGCACAAGATGATCAAAACTCTGCATACAAAATCAGTAACTGGCGATAAATATCACAATCGGGATGAACAATGGCTGGCAACACTGTATAGCTAGGTTTGTGGCAAAGTGCCTATTTTGGCAACACTGGACAATGCACTGTTGCCAGATTTATGACACATCTCCAAATTGGCAACACTGGCTGTGTAGAGACAAATGAAGTGTTGCTTCAATAGCTTAGTTTGATCAATTTCCCGATCTGGCAACACTGGATCTTGTAATGTAGCTTAATTTGCGACCAATCTTAGATATTGCAGCACTGGCAGAAAAATCTAATCTGGCGATGTGGACACTGATATTTGAGAAGAATTTCATCAATTTTACAATCTGGCACCAATGGACTGTGTAATGTAGCCCAATTCATAATATTCTTACGGGTATGGCAACACTGGAAGTATATCCAAAGCAATAAATCGCAATATCTGGCCATTGTCACCACTGGATAGTGTGAAGAGATTTGATAAATTTAACAATCTGGCAACACTGGACTGTATAGTAGCCCAATTTGCGATAAATCTCCCAATCTGACAACCCTGGACCATTGTTAACTACGCAGATTTGTGACAACTAACCTTAAAGTCTGGCAACACAGGAATTGATTTGTAAAAAATCGCAATATTTGGCAACAATGGTGGTGTAAAATATCCCAGTTTGATCGATTTGACAATCTTCCAACACTGGACTGGGTAATGAAGCCAAAATTGAGACAAAATGCAAAACTTTGCACCAATGGTGAGGTAAGGAGAAAAATGGTAAAATCGACTGGCTACACTGACGTCATTTTTTCCAGGACTTTTATAAGGATTAAAAACGAGATTGTCAGAATTCCAACGCCCACCAGTTCCACGTTTAGAATATCTAAGTAGTAAAACGTAGAATTAAAAAGGGGGGTACAATCAGGTAAAGAAAATTTACAAATTGAAACAAAATGGTTTAATGGAGGGGAACGTTTTAAAGGAGGGTTTTGGTAACATTATTTTTAATGGAAGTCGACCCCTCTTACAAATAAGTGTTTAATGCGAATTTAAGGTCGAGAAAAGTGAGGGCTTTTTAAACCCTCCCTCCGGATAAAACTAATAAATCCAAAGGCGCCCCATGAATAACAATAAGAAACGGTTTAAATTCATTGTTTCCCGAGGAATTTTCATCGGATTTTATGTGATGAAGAAAGGCGCCGAATTTTTATAATCTTGATACAAAGGATGGGGACGTGTGGTTTATAGGTGCGCTGTATGGAGGGGCCCCCTATAAAAAGCACTTCGTCTTGGCCGAGACATTTCGCTCAGCCATTTGTCCGCCTCAATTTTTGCCCTCCTCAAAATCCACTTTCCGGAACATTGAGCCCGAATTCCTCTTCTTACACAAAAGAGACTTTTTTTCCTTCAGTACCGTTTATGGTCTCATTGTAAATAGATCTCGATATTTTATGTTTCTCATCATTTTTTTCCCGCTCTCTTCTCAAACTTAGATTTATTGGTGCAAGAAATGGGAAATATACGAACATTGGATAGCGAAAATCCCAATTTAAGATAAACCCAAGATTATATTAAAAGTGGAAGTTTAATATAGCCAAATCTGCGACATATAAGTACCCCAATTTTGATGCAGTGTGGCTTAAATTCTTTGATAAATTTCCGAATCTGGGAAAAATAAAGTAACCCAATTCCACAAATTTCTAATTCTGGCCTCATAAGCAAAAGTAAAGCATCAAAATTTCATTAATTTCTCGTTTTGGCATCAATGGAAAGTGAAAAAGTGGCTGAATTTGATGAATTTCCCGTTCAGGCATCTCTGGAAGGTAAAAAAGTGGCTGAATTCGATCAATTTCCCCGTTTCTGGCAACAAGTTAAGTATCCGAATTCGATAAATTTCCCATTTTGGCATCTCTGGAGGTGAAAAACTGACTGATTCGATGAATTTCCCTGTGGTCTCTGGCAGTCTCGAATTCGATCATTTCCCCGTTTCTGGCAACAAGTTAAGTGGCTGCATTCGATCAATTTCCCCGCATCAGGCAAAACGTAAAGTTTCCGAATTCGATCAATTTCCCATCCTGGCATCTCTGGAAGGTGAAAAGTGGCTGAATTCGATCAATTTCCCCGTTTCTGGCAACAAGTTAAGTATCCGATTTCGATAAATTTCCCATTCTGGCATCTCTGGGAGGTGAAAACTGACTGAATTCGATGAATTTCTCCCTGTGGTAACACTGGCAAAATTATATTATCTCAATTCGATGATTTTCCCATTCTGGCAACTCTGGAAAGTGTAAAAGTGGCTGCATTCGATCAATTTCCCCGCATCAGGCAAAACGTAAAGTATCCGAATCGACAAATTTCCCTCGCTGAATTGGATAAATCCCCATATGGCAACTCTGGCAAAACCAGAGTATCCGAATTCGATAAATTTCCCATTCTGGCAACTCTGGAAAGTGAAAAGTGACTGAATTTGATCAATTTCCCCGCAACAAGTAAAGTATCCGAATTCGATTAATTTCCCATTCTGGCATCTCTGGAAGGTGAAAAGTGGTTGAATTCGATAAATTTCCTAATTTGGCTAAACTTAGAACCCATTTTGAAGAAAACCAAAGAAATTTAATTTCTATGTAAATCAGTCGGCATGAACCCACAATTTGAGTTCAATTGTCGCCGCGAATTCCCACTCTTTTCCTTCTAGTGTGTAATTTCCGAATATTACGAACAAAAGAAAAACCATGTTCTTAATTACGTGAGTGTCTTTTTAGCGTCTCATCCATCATCCTTAATTGCGGGCCCTCCTTGTCTTTTGTGTACAGAACCGAACGGGTAAAAATCTCCCGAGACAAAAGGTAAAAGTTTAAAAGAAAAGAAAACGCGATTAATCAAAGTCCAATATAAAAAAAAAGAAAGAAATAATATCGAAAAGGGTGTGTGAGACGGATGTTTTATAAATTAAGGTATAAATTACGTCGACCTCTTTGTATCCCCGTAATTATTTCACCTCTTATCTATGAATAAAAGACGTTTTTTTTCGTCTTTTAGGGAGGTCCTTACCTTCAATAACGTTTGATTTAAAACATGTTTATTTTACTATGGCGGCACCGACAAAGGTATCGGATGAAGAACAATAAGTTGATGGTGATAAATCAAGAGACAAAATGTATTCATCGACCACGTTGTGTCCTAGATGATATATTGAGCTATCATTAATGGGCCCAAAGTCGCAAATGGTGCTTCAAAAACAATGGAAGACAATTTTCAAAGAAACTGACCTTAGGGTGGAGTTGGAAGCAAAACAATAAAGAAAAAAGCAACCATGGACACAAAATTGGCTAAATCAGATTTTTAGGTATCTGATAATAATTATTATGCAGGAGATAATATTTTTCTGGGACATAAATCAGTCAAACTTCATCAGCACTTTTTATCAGACAACTTTTAGTCGATAAAATAAAAGATAAAAGACGTCTCATTTTATTCATTTTTACTAGATAAAAAGTGCAGAAAAAATTAAATTTTTTTAAAAAATAACAATGAGGGACCCATTGTTAGACATTTTGGGGGGAAAATGGCTGAGGGAAAAGGGTGGGGACAAAAAAAAAGGGTTGGTACGGAAGTAGATGACATTCTTTTCATCGAGTTTGAAAAATCTGAGGGGGGGATTTGGTGTTACGAACGGGTAGTAGGGACGGGATAGAGTTATTAGTGTGGGCCCTGGGCCACACACCTTACAAACCGACCCGGCTCCCAAGCCTACCAATTAGACTTCGCCGCCTTCCTTTCATCTCTGCCGCCATGGAGACCTACTCCCAGTCCTGAAAACATCGCGAGGGAAACTCACACCTTTGAATTTCACCCTAAAAAAAGACCAGAAAACAAATAAACAATGGGGGATTCAATTTTCTTCAAATTTTTTTTTACTCATCGATGAAGGCTTAAAGATCGGCAACAAAAGGATCATATAAAGGGCCTAAAATCGCCTAGAAAGGGTCTTTTCTGTCGGAAAAAGTTCCAAAATCCGGCTGAAAAGGGTCTATCTAGTCTGAAAACGCTAAAATTTCCTTAAAAAAGATCTTTTCTAGTAAAAAAGGTCTTTTATTATCGAAAAAGGTTTACATTATACTTAGGAAAAGTCCTTTTTTTGTGGAAAAAGGTTTAAAACCCAGCTAAAAAGGTCCTTTAATCAATAAAGGTCTAAAATTAGTCTAAAAAGGATCTTTTTATCGTTAAAAAAGTTGAGAATATGGGGAAAAGGGTCTTCCTAGTCAAAAACCAACAAAAAAAAAGGTCTTTTCTTGGCAAGAAATGATTCAAAATACAACTTCAAAGGTTCTTTTTTGTTAAAATCAGTTTAAAACCTGCCTAAAAGGTCTAAAATCTGATTATAAAGGAGCTTTATAGCCCAAAAAGGGTAGAAGATGATTTAAAAAAAGGTCTTCTCTTGTCAACAAAAAAAAAAGGGTCGAAATCCTGCTTTAAGTGGTCGTTCCGGCCCAAAAAGGCTGAAATACGGTGAAAAATGATCTTTTATATGGTAATAATTAATAAAGGTTAAAAATCCATTTAAAAAAAAGGGCCTTCTTGTCAAAAAAGGGTCAAAATTTGACTGTAAAGGGTCTTTATACTCCAAAAAGGGGGCAATATGCTTAAAAAGGGTCTTT
Source organism: Orius laevigatus (assembly GCA_018703685.1). Lineage (NCBI taxonomy): Eukaryota > Metazoa > Arthropoda > Insecta > Hemiptera > Anthocoridae > Orius > Orius laevigatus. Next base: position 34,863 of record JAGWEN010001072.1, read on the forward strand.
TATTGTCAACTGATGGCTTAAAATCCGTAAAACGGACTTTTTTAAGTCAAAAATTGCCAAAAATCTGCCTAAAAAGGGACTTATCTTGTCCAAAAAAAAGGGTCAAAATGCTCAAAATGCTTTTTTAAGTCAAAAATTGCCTAAAATCTGCCTAAATAGGGTCTTCTATTGTAAAAGTAAAAATCTGGCTGTAAAGGGTCTTTTTGGTCCAAAAAGGCTGCAATATACTTAAAATAGGTCATTTATTGTCAATTAAAGGTTTGAAATCCGTAAAATGCTTTTTTTTTTAAATCCAAAAATTGCCTAAAATCTGCCTAAATAGGGTCTTCTCTTGTAAAAAATATGGTCAAAATCCGGCTGTAAAGGGCCTTTCTGGTCCAAAAAGGCTGCAATACGCTTAAAATCGGCGTTTTATTGTCAATTAAAGGTTCAAAATCAGTGAAAAAGTGCCTAAGTGCTGTAAAGGGTCTAGTCCAAAAAATTGTGTTTTGCTTTCCAAAAAGTGGTCAACCGGTTCAGCCATTCTCGTGAAGTCAAGATGCTTGGGGATGGTTAGGCTCGATCCAAAAATGGGTTTATTAAGAAAATCTAGTAGTTTTCTTGTTTTCTGAGTTTTTGATAATAAGGGAAATATAGGCGTTTCGACGGTTTTTTTTACTAGGCCCAAATGATGTTGGTAAAAAGAGTTTAGGGAGGAGAAAGTTGGAGTAAAGAGGTTGAACCCTTTAATAGAGGGTGGCTTTTAAGTGTCTCGAAGGAATTTCTATTTTGCGCATTGCGGGGAACATTCTCGTTAACCTCTTCGCTCTTGTTTTCATCCCTCCGGACACTTTAAACGTTAATTTCCACGTTCTTTGTCTCTAAAACAACAAAAAGGAAAATTTTCTTTCATTTCAAAAATTGATGACAGTAATTTCAGCCGTGACACATTTCAGGGAGCCGCATCGACAATCGTGGATGACGTGACTCGCCCCGCAGACATCTCCATTTCGTACGTCACTCAAGAGACACCGACGTAAAAAAATAAATATTAATCAACCTGTAATTTTAGAGAAATCGATGCTTGGAAAAATAAAAAAATATGAAGGGCTAAATTGAACTGTCAACAACGAAGCTGCTTTTGGGCTGATTACCGCACGATCCATCATGCGACCCGGAATCGATCTTCCCTATTCGTGCCTAAATTCCATCCTCCCCACCATAACACAATAAAACCACTCCCACAGTATTGATTACCCGGTCTAGTCATTTCATAGACTCAAAAAAACCATAGAAAACCATCCTAGTGCCTTTTCTAAGAAAAAATTGCAAGAAAGTTAATGAATTACCATCGAAAACGAGACTTTAGGAAGGGGTCAAGGAGGGGTCGAAGGAACAAAACGACCCTTTGTTTTTATTGGACAATTAAATTGTTATGGCCGACCGTTTTAACTTTTTGTGAATCCCTACGGTAGCAATTTTCATCCGATCATTTTCATACCGAAGTTCGGTTAAAAATGGTGGGAGGGTGGTGGAGAGTCTAGGAGGGTACGCGAGGTGATGAGTGAGTAGGGGTTTGTTGGATGGTGGGGGATGCGGTGGTTGGTGGGGATGTGGTGGATGGTGGGGGAGATGTGGTGGATAGTAGGAAATGTGGTGGATGGTGGGGTATGTGGGGGATGGTGATGTATGTGGGGGATGGTGGGGTATGTGGTGGATGGTGGGGTATGTGGGGGATGGTGGGGTATGTGGTGGATAGTGGGGGATTTGGTGGATGGTGGTGTATGTGGGGATGGTGGGGTATGGGGGGATGGTCGGGTGTGAGGTGGATAGTGGGGTATGTGGTGGATAGCGGGGGATGTGGTGGATGGTGGGGGATGTGGTGGATGGTGGGGGATGAGGTGGATGGCGGGGATGTGGTGGATGGTGGGGGTGTGGGAGATGTGGTGGATGGTAGGGATGTGGTGGATGGTGGGGATGTGGTGGATCGAGGATATGTGGTGGATAGTAGGGAATGTGGCGGATGGTGGGGAGAGGTAGTGGATAGTGGGGGATGTGGTGGATGGTAGGGAATGTGGTGGATGGTGGAAATTTGGTGGATGGTAGGGATGCGCTGGATGGTGAAAGAGATGTGGTAGATGGTAGGGAATGTGGTGTATGGTGGAGAAGATGTGCTGGATGGTGGGGGATTTGGTGAGAGTTTATCGGATGGGTAGGGGGTGGTTAAAAGAAAGTGAGAGAGGGTCAATGAGGGTAGGAGAAGTAGCAGGGGATGTGTTATGTGAGGTGATGTGGTGGGAGGTTGTGGTCGAGCACATTGGTAGCATTTGTGGTTGAGGAGAGGTCTGTAGAGCCCCAAATTGTTGAGCGCTTTCGAGTTGTGGACCTCCATACAACATTTTTGAGTTGATAGGTTCAGAAGGGTAATCGCCATCCTGTGGGACTATCAGAAAGTTACAATATGCGATCAAAACCTCGTTTTAGGCTGTTTTCACCGTTTTTGAAAGCGATTGCGAAGTTTTCGAAATAAAAATTAGGCTTTTGAAAATTCCGTTCGTGATTTGGTGGGTAATCATGTTTGTTACGTGATTTATGAGTTGGGTTGTTATGACTACTAAGGAGACGTACGTGAAGGACAACCGGTCGATCGTTATAACTCGCTTTGTTCATACGCGCCTATCTAATGAGTACGTTACCGCTTCTGGTCATTACAAACGCTTTTTTTCTCTCTTTCTCTTTTATAGGTCCAGGGATAATTCGTTTTTTATGTAATTTGGTCTGGAGGTCGAAATCGGGATGCGTTTTTTCTCGTTATTTTGAGGAGCTATTCGTTTTTTTCAGTGGTCAAGGGCTGTTGAGAACCGTTTGATGTGATTGAGGATTTCCCAGATCAAATCGTCCTTGGTCACCCACGACTAGTATCCGATTTTTCACGGCCAGATAAAAGGATACACCGAAAAGTTTATTTATTAAGAACAAAAAAAAAGGTTCTTTTTGAAAGTGAAAATGCACACGTGGGGCCGAATGTTAATTCCACATTCGCGACACCTCTCGGCCAACTGTTCGCCCATTAATGCGGTTATTAAGTGTAATTTGCTTATTTTAAAAGTCTTTCACGGAATAAAACGTGTCGATTTTTCCCACGAATAAAAGGGGACCCTGTTGAAATTCGTCTTAATTGTCGGGTTCGGACCCGATAATTTTCAAAAACGGATGAAACTGGGTGTCACTTTTTTACGAGCCTTGAGGCCTATCACGAAACTTAAACAAAAGGGAGCTCGTTTTTTACGCATCGAGAGCGAAGACTCTTGAGTCTTCTTATTTAGGTCACATGAAGAGGGTACTTTGGCAATGCATGATGTGAACTTTGGCAATGGATGATGTGTACTTTGGCAATCCATGTGTACTTTGGCGATGCATGATGTGTACTTTGGCAATGCATGGTGTGTACTTTGGCAATGCATGATGTGTACTTTGGCAATCCATGTGTACTTTGGCAATGCATGATGTATAATTTGACAATCATGAGGTTTGGCAATGCATGGTGTGTACTTTGGCAATCCATGTGTACTTTGGCAATGCACGATGTGTACTTTGGCAATGCATGGTGTGTACTTTGGCAATCCATGTGTACTTTGGCAATGCACGATGTGTACTTTGGCAATGCATGGTGTGTACTTTGGCAATCATGGGTTTGGCCATGCATGTGTCTTTGGCAATCATGTGTACTTTGGCAATGCATGATGTGTACTTTGGCAATGATGAGGTTTGGCCATGCATGGTGTGTACTTTGGCAATGCACGATGTGTACTTTGGCAATGCATGATTTGTACTTTGGCAATGCACGATGTGTACTTTGGCAATGCATGATGAGTACTTTGGCAATCATGAGGTTTGGCCATGCATGGTGTGTACTTTGGCAATCCATGTGTACTTTGGCAATGCATGATGTGTACTTTGGCAATGCATGATGTGTACTTTGGCAATGCATGATGTGTACTTTGGCAAAGCATGATGTGTACTTTGGCAATCATGAGGTTTGGCCATGCATGGTGTGTACTTTGGCAATCCATGTGTACTTTGGCAATGCATGATGTGTACTTTGGCAATGCATGATGTGTACTTTAGCAATCATGAGGTTTGGCCATGCATGGTGTACTTTGGCAATCCATGTGTACTTTGGCAATGCATGATGTGTACTTTGGCAATGCATGATGGGTACTTTGGCAATGCATGCCTAATTTTCTGTTTTGTTTAGGTCAGAACCACCCTGCATGCGATTAGAACGAATTAATTATGGATTCTAACTTTGAAGCCGGAAGGATCTAATTGATAGGTTTCCCGGGAGGTCGAGCCGGGAAAAACCGTGAAAAAAGGCTCCGAAGGCGGGTTCCTTTTCGAATTTCACGCCGGCTCCCTAATCTCAATCGTGTAACCCCCTCTTTTCCATTTTCTTTTTTCTCCCCCCCCCTTTTATTTTTTAAACGCGATAAAAAACCGTCTTTTGAACGCTTCTATTCAATCAGGATGTGTCGCGCGACCGAGAAAATTAAACATTGACGTTTTTTCCTTCTTTTACCTACAACGAAGTTTAATTGAGCGACCTCCTTTAAAGGAAAAATTGGGACAATAAATCAAAAAAAGGGACGAAAAGGTGCCGAAATTCTTGAATGGAGAAGCCATAACTTGACGTTTTGTTGTGAGAACTTCAAAGTCGGAGCCGAGGATTAAATGCTTAGAAAAAAAAAGATCCCAGACAAGAACAGGTATAGCACAACAATAGAAAAGTGATGTTTTGGCTGGCAAGTCCCTGTCATGTTATCCCCCGAAAAACATCTATAAAAACCTTGTTTTTTACCTTAGAAAAAGCATTTAAAAAATAAGAAGCAGCCAGAAAAATTGATTTTTTTGCGTTTCGCCTTTTAATAGAATTTTACGTCCAGGCCATGCCCGCGAATAATCAAAAAGGATAAAAGATTATGAATTATTCAAAAAAACAATTTTTTCCCCTTTATGTTTGTATAAAAATTTCCATTTAAAAATCGTAAACTTGCCAATTGTCCTAAACAGCCTGAAAAGTTTATGTTTTCTGGTAAATAGAAAAAGTAGCTAAACGGGTGTCGGTGAATTTATTAGTTGAAAACAGTTGAAAAAAAAAATTGTTGTTGAGACACCTCGGTCGTTGAGGAGAGTTAAAATGTCGGGCCCTATTAATGAGACATGAAGTGGTTTTGATGTTTCGTATATGTTGGGACGTCTCCAAAAAGGTTTTGAAAGATTTACTACATTTGAAGACACAGACGAGGAAAAAAAGGAAGGGACAGAGGGAGGCCAAATGTCGTCTGACTAATTGCGAGTTCATTTCTTTCTATAGAAAAGATTCCCCTAACTAATTTCTTATTTTATTAATAAATGAACAATGTTAACGTCACTAATTAGTTATTTCAAATTTGTTTCTCTAATTAAGAATCGTTGGATCTCAGTAATTGAGCAGAAAAGATGACCGGTATGGAGTTATCCCCGATGAAAACTTCCTTAAAAATTTTTTAATACTACCATTTCCATAACTGTTCGACCCCTTAAGAAGAGTTAAATCTCCTTCTTTTGTTAAAAAAAATCGTATTGTTTCCCAGTGCATGGGCACGTTTTTCAATTTGCAATTAAGGGCCCTCTGGCCCCTGTTTAACCCCCTGAGTTTCTTTTTTCTTCACCCCGGGAAACGTCTCGCAATCCACTTGAATCGATCCGACGATGCGGAACAGGAAGTCACTCATTAAGGTCCCTTCTTTGTCTCCTCTTTGTATTTTTGTTTCTAAACGTCATAATTTATAGTCATTTGTAACATAGAACATGAAATATACAATGTTATCTATTATCGTAATGGGCGTAATGGGATCCCTTTGTGTAATGGATGTTACATTATTTTGATTCTTTTCCTTTATTGCTCACAGTATCCTCCCTAATATAAGTTAAACAAAATAATTTTCATAATACACATAATTCACTACAATTGGGAAAGCCTACGGAAGAAAGGGTCAAAGTCCATAGAAAAAGTGTCTTTATAGTGGTCTATATGGTGGTAATACTATCGTTTAAGTCAATAAAGGGTCAAAGTCCACCCCAAAAGTGATCGAACAGTATTATCAAAACTATAAAGTAGTAAAGTCTATCCCAAAATGGTTCGTAAAGTCTAAAAGGGGTCTAAGTACACTGAAACACTATCTTCATTAAAAAAAAAGGTCAAAGTCCATCCCAAAAGTGTAACTAAAATGAGGTCAAAGTACACTGAAACACTATCTTCCGAGTTAATGGAGGGTCAAAGTCCTGCATAAAAGGGTTCGTGTCGTCTAAAAGGGGTCAAAGTACACTGAAACACTATCTTCATTCAAAAAAGTGTCAAAGTCCATCCCAAAAGTGTTAGTAAAAAGAGGTCAAAGTGCACTGAAACACTCTTTCATTCAAAAAAGGGTCAAAGTCCATCCCAAAAGTGTTAATATTGTCTAAAAGGGGTCGAAGTACACTGAAACACTATCTTTCATTCAAAAAAAGGGCCAAAGTCCATCCCAAAAGTGTTAGTATTGCCTAAAAGGGGTCAAAGTACACTGAAACACTTTTTTCATTAAAAAAAAAGGCCAAAGTCCATCCCAAAAGTGTTTTTATATTTTAAAAAGAGTCAAAATAGACTGAAGCACTATTTTTCAACTCAATAAATGATCAAAGTCCTTCTAAAAAAGGCTTCGTATCGTTTTATAAGGGACTGTATTTTATTTAAAAAAAAGGGTCAAAGTCCATCCAAAAAGGGCTAGTATTATCTAAAAGGGGTCAATGTATATTGAAAAACTATCTTTCAAGTCAATAAAGGGTCAAAGTCCTTCCCAAAAGGGGTTAGTGTTGTCTAAAATGGGTCAAAGTACACTGAAACACTATCTTTTAAGTCAAAAAAGGGTCAAAGTCCATCCC
>JAGWEN010001073.1:0-41771 GCA_018703685.1 Orius laevigatus
GCACATTGCATGTTGCTTGTTTTTGTCGTTTTATTGGTGTTGGGGCATTTCATTATTTTAGACGTAATTTTTTTAGAAAAAGAAGGTTTTGTCTGACAAGGACGGTATTTTTCGTGGAATTCAGGTAAACGGTTGCATGTTTTTTGTTCTTTTTCTAACCTAATAGTTAGTCATCAAAACGCTATTTTAATAATTTACTGCTTTCAAAATTTAGAAGGCCGTGGAAGCCAAAACAATCCACTGCCTTCTGGATTCATAATTTTTAGGAGATGGACTCAAAAAGCAATTTTTTAAGGTATCGAAGGAAAAACTGGCATGGCTTATACATGTTTTTTAGTGTCTGTACAAAATTTTGGTTAAAACTGTTATTAAAATTTGTTTTTTATTTTTCTAGGAGGCGGTGATCAACGAATTGAAAAGTCGAAGTAAACTTGTCCAGGAGATGAAGCTTTTGCAGCAAGATGAGGTTTATAATGGCGCACTCGAAGACATACTTTTGGGGCTGAGGAGCGAGCCTTATAGAAGAGCGGACGCCGTCCGGAGGTCCCAAAGGCGAAGGATTGACTCTAACAGACTTTCTAAGACCATGGAGGAAATGGAATTCTGACGGTGTGTTTTGTCATTTCTGAATTCTAATTGTCTAAGCTAATTGCCAACTACAAAGGCCTATCTACAGAGGCCACAGCCTCCTTGATTTCTATTTTCCTCCTTTTATTCCTCCCACAGCCTCCTTAATCCACTGGCTTCACTGCCTCCCAAATACACAGCCTCCATGAGTTTCCCTTTTAATTTCGTCAATTTTTATTTTCAGAGAGTTTCCGACCAACCTGTGAACGTCGTGTTTTATTAAAAAAGAAACTATTTTTTCACTGAAAAAAGATCTTTAAAAAAATTTCTGACTCGATTCCAAAATGTGATATTTTGCCTTTTTTTAAAAAGTCATTTTTTTCTCTTGTAAATATTCGCTTTTTTCTTAATAAGAAGCTCCTAATATGTACATTCCCAATTTTGTACAAATTTTTTTTTGTATATATGGTTTATAGTCAAAAATAATTGTATAGTTTTTATTATATCAACATATTTATCCATGACGTTTGTAATTTTTTTGAATGCTTGTAAATAAAAACTTGTATGAAATAAAATATTGTATTCCTCTAGAAAACCTAATTTGTTGACCCCTATGTAGGGGTACAAAAACGAAGGAATGTGGAAAAAAAAGTTTAAAATAGAATAAATTTATTTAACAATACGTTTTTATTTAGAATAAGTGATTAACATTCTAAATAATTATTATTTCACAACAATTTTTAAACTAAAAGAAGGCACAAAAATTTTACAAGGCCAAAATTATTTCAGTTTTTTAGTACATTGTTAAATTCTAAATTATAAATAAAAGTGCTACACTCACACTTGTGCAAAAAAAGATAATAAAATCGAGACTTTTTAAAATCTCGACTACAACCACAAAAAATTAAAATTATTTACAATAATAAAGGAATAATACAGTATATGAACAATAAAGTAATAAAACTTTTTGTTTTCTTTTTTGATGATTAGGAGAGAGAAATAAAGACCTTTGGCTAAACACCAGCACCAAGTGCAAACATCAAAGAAAAAAAAAAGTGATAGGAATTCTTTTCAAATTTATACAAGACAAAAAAATTACTCGGGATTAAAAAAAAAGGTTTCTATGTTTTTACAAAACGATGGAGCTCTTTAACAAATGATGCCTCGGTCGTGGGTGATTTCGACGACAGGGGAGTTGGAGATGTCGTGGTGGCAGGAGCCGGACGCGCCACATTTGGCGCACGCGAGGCAGATATACGGAAGAGATGGCTCCCGTGCGAGGGACACTCCGGAAAGCCAAGGGTGGGATAAGCATTCTTCAGCACTCAGCCGGCAACTAAAACAAAAGAAGATCTTTAGTCTCAATAGCCCATGACATGTTAAAAAGAGCCCAAACGAGCTAAAAAGGAATCCAAACTAACTGAAAAGGGGTCCCAAGATCTTAAAGTGGAAATTCAAAATTGCATCCATACGACATCATAAAATACTAAAAATTTGACTCCAAAGTTCCTTTTAGCGGATTTCCGTAGGAAAGTAGGCTATTGAGGTGGTCGTCACGGAGGCTCCCAGGCCCTTACTAAGGTCCCCCCAGGTTAAATCGAAAACGGTTGACGATAGAGAAAAAAGTTAAATGGTAACTCACCTTTATTTTTTTTATGTAGTTTCTGAATCTATTTAGGCCAGAAACTACGTCAAAAATAAAGGTGAGTTACCATTTAACTTTTTTCTCTATCGTCAACCGTTTTCTATTTAACCTGGGGGGACACTAGTAAGTTGACACCCTGTATACGTTCATCGCATAACTGGAGCAATTTTTGAATGAGGTTGATGAAACTCTGTATTTAGGGCCTAGAAAAATTGAGATGGAAACCTATTGAAAATGGCTTAAATCGGGACAGTGGTTCTGGTACTTTGATTAGGGGCTTAAATTTATTTTTTTCATTATTATTATTATTATTTTTTTTACTTACCTGGGGTCAATGACGAGTGTGGATTGGATAAAATGGATAGCGGAGGGAGAGACACCTTCAAAAAGTTCTGGAGGGAAGGTGAGCGAGCATTGAGAAATGTTGCAGAAAGTCTGCTGCTTCGTATCGCCTGCGAAAGGCGAGTAGCCACTCAGCAGGACATAAGCTAACACTCCGACCGACCACATGTCTGTTGAAAGCGAAATCGGCTCATAGCTTAACACTTCAGGTGCTGGAAAAAAATAATTAAAAACAACAACTTTTGGTTTATTTTGGTCCATACCAACGTAATCGGGTGTACCGAGGATTTCTCTCACTTCGACGCCATCTTGAATCATCCGAGAGATTCCGAAATCGCACAGGACGATGTCTGTGTCTGGGTAGTCTCCGGTTAAAAGCATGTTTTGAGGCTGTAAAATCGATTATTGAACTGAATCAAGGCTGAAAAAAATTTTACTTTGAGATCTAAATGTGCGATGTTTCTGTTATGAAGGAATACGAGAGCTTCGAGGACTTGTTTCATGAAAGTGATTGCTTCGATTTCTTCAAGACCATCTTGAAGATCGACAACCCTTTGAAGTTCTCCTCCAGCAGCCCTAAAAAAAGAATTAATACAAAAAATGAATAAGACCAACTTACAGTTCTAAAACGAGAGCCATCTCAGTGGGCGTCTCATAAACTTCTAATAGTTTGACGATTTTTCCGGCTTTTTCGGCCATCCTCAAAACTGCGACTTCGTGAAGTATTTCTTGTCTTTGGTCCATCGAGCGACGTCTTTTGCGGATAAATTTTCCCGCATAGGCGACCCCGGTGACTTTATGGACGAGTCTTCTGACCGCCGCAAATTTACCCCTGGAAAATACAAAAAATACTTTAATTTGCATGACCTACATTATCTTGTTAAATCAGCTACCACAGCCTCCATTATCAAAATTGTATTTTCGGTGCTGCAGCATTTATGATCAGAATCCTTAAACAAATAACTGCCTCCATGAATCTGCAACCAGGAAGCAGAGGAAGCCAAATTCTAGTTTCTTCTCCTAACCACTTTAATGACAATGTTTCATTCTGATAATGAAGGCTGTGATAGAAGATTTGGTAAAATCTAGTTAAAAGGCTGTAAAAAACGTTCTTATTTTTAACTTTTCGTGATAAAAATATAAAAGGTTTTAATTAGAAAACGACATTCTGTTCCCATGTCAGTCGATTGTTATTTTTGTGGTGTCGGACAGATAAAAACCCGTTTAAGATCTCTTTGTGTCAACTTCGTTTTCCCTTCTCGAGTTACAATATTTTGAAATTTCATAGTCCTTGGCCTTCTAAAATGATTGGTCCTCGGAGCTGCCCAGAGACCCGAAGCTGTCGCAAAGAGTCTACAGATTTCGGGGATCCATACATATTACGGGGAAATGAATCCTTTTTCTCATACTTGGAATCTGTGGTGATTAGATTTTAGAGGGGATAATTGTTAGATCGACTAGATTTCACTCAAACCCTTAGTTAGCTACCTTAATTAGTAATTAAATATTAAGTTTCTGGAAAAAATTTTTTTTCATCTTAAACATGACTTTGGTAGATAATTTTCTAAACATGGGCAATAGCAAATTCACTCAACATCACATTATCTATTACTTAGTTAATGTATTATGTAATGTAACTTATTAGATCGGGGTAAAACTTTTCTTTAAGTTTCATCATAACTTGAATTTGTGGTAATCTTTATGAAAATGTACTAATTCCGCGTCATACACACATTATAAATACTAATTAGTGTATATTACTTAATTAATTAAGTGAATGTTTTGGGAAGAAAATATTTTTCTAGTCATAACTTGGAAATTTGGATTATCCTTTTTATGAGATAATGGGCCATTTCCACTCAAACACATATCACATCTGACCTAATATAGTTAATGGTTACATCTAGTTAACTTAATATATACCTAATCAGTTAATGAATTTACAAATCGGGATCACGTGTAAGATCTATTTGGTTAAAATTTGTGAAGATTCTGGACGGTAGAAAGCCACCGTAGCCACTATTTTTGCACAACGCTTAGCATTAGGTCATTACTTAATTAATTAATTAATTTTTGGAGAAAAATTTTTTTCATTCATAACTTGAATTTGGTTATAATTTTATGAAATGGACCAATTTCACTCAAACACATTATATTAAATAATTAGTTATTAGTTAATTAATACCTAATTAGTTAATGAAAATTAATCGGGATCACGTGAAGATTATTGGTTTAAAATTTGGTGAAGATCGGACTGGTAGAAAGCCCGTAGCACATTTTTGCAAACTTTAGACAGACATAACTCCGCCATTTTGTCGAATTTCAAAAATCGCTCTCGTCACTTTCAAGATAACCACGAAAGGAAGATTGTGTAAAAATTTCGTGAAAATCGGATGAAAATTGTGGCCGTGAAGTGTTCCGGAAAAAAGGCGACGGACGGACGGACGGACGGACGGACGGACGGACGGACGGACGGCCGGCACCACAGACAAAGTCATGTCCGACAAAGATCAAAAGTCAGTTTGACCCTAGGGGGTCTGGAAGACCCTTCCCCAAAAACCCGAATCCGACGTATTACGATAACTTGCGTCTTTGTTGAGCAGTTAAAAAAATTTCATATGTAGGAAGCCTACGTTTTTGAAACAAAGCGTTTTTAAATATTTCAAGGACGTCCCGACACGTAAAATGGAGAAAAATTTTACCTTTGAGGAAGCTAATTATACGGTACTTTTCTCAAAATATCGTGACCTACGGGTGTCTAATTTAGGGTTATTTTTGAATCCAGAAACGATTTAATTATAAGTCAAACACTCCTTCGATTTTTATTTATTTATCTTGCACCACTTATGAATGATTTCACTTTTTACGTAACGAGAATCCATGAGGTTACGTTGATATTTTTTATCATCACGCTACCCACTTAATTGGTTTACTTTTTATAATCGTTCGTGACGGGTTCAGAGAAATTGTGACGTCCGATTGGATTTTTCTCGATGATTAATTTATACTGAGAACTTAATTTGATGGAAATTTACCAGATTAGCATGGAAGATTTTAGGTTGTGAACAGGTAAGATCACCTCATGGAGGCAGTGGTAGCCAAATTGAAGAATCTTATCAAGGAGGCTGTGTACCAGGTAAATCTGCTATCACAGCCTCCTTGATCAGCTCGGATAGCACAGCCTTCATGATCAGCATCTGTATTTTCACCACTTAATAGCACCTAGAAGTCGATAATGGAACCAATTTTAAATCGTGATATTCGAAAAAATAAAAGATGAATCAGGAATGACTAAGTGAAAAGGGCACGGGACGGATGCCCACGTCCAGGAGTAAAAATGGGAGCCAAAATTCCATTCACGCACTCTATATTTACGCTCGTAGGAATGCATCTGGACCCTCACGACCCCTAAAAAGTCAATGGCTTAAAAATAACCTAATAAAGGTCATTTTTCATACTTCACTAATCTCTCTTTAAATAATTAACCTTCCGTAGGCTCGTTTGTTCAAGTCGAACTAAATCAGATAAGGAAAAATAGTGGCCTTTTTAAAAAATTAATTCATTTTGAACTTTGGGCTGACATGGATCGATGTTTCGATAAAAATCTTCTGTTTATGTCAACGTCAACTCTCGTTTTCTACACAATTAGACCCGTAATTTCAGTCGGAAATTGACAAAAAATGCGATAAAGGGTGCGGTGAGTGATATCAACACCTGAAAAATACCGCTTGAGTCATTATTTCGGACCAATTTATTATTTCACCCACTTAAATTTTTTTTTCCAGCCTGCATTGTGTAGGTAGGAAATTTGGCTAATGAACTCGAGAGAGGGGAAATAAAGAAAAAACGCGTCACGTTTAAAAATTAAGAGAAAAGTCGTGAGAGAAACTTGAAAACAAGAGCTAAAACAAAAAAATAAAACTTAATTTCAAACTCCACGAAAAAACAAAAGAAAAAGTTAGAATTTATTTATAAAACTAGAAGTCCAGGACCTAAAAAAGCCAAATCCGTCTCTTTTTCGTTTCACCATCCAGCCCCACAGTTCCAACCACTCGTATTTCGGGCTATTCGTTAACGGGTAACCTTACTCGTATGTCTGAAAACAAGTTTCAGCTCAGAAAAAGCGGGAAAACCTTCTACTTTTGTAACCTTAACTTTCTCCAGAACCATTTTCACCCAAGAATAAAAATTTATTGGCATTCAGATATTGAAAACCATTTCTAAATATTTTTCAATTTTGTCCATAAGTATTAAAAAACTTCTCTTTTCAATCGATCATTTTTAATATCGCCCGCATTTGTTTATGAAAGGTTGAAGAAAAGTAAGAAAAAAGCGAAAAACTTGAAGTGAAACTTGGGGACGAAATCGACATACGGGAAAAAAGATAAAGTCGAACTTTCTCGCACAAAAGAGATAAAAAATGAACCTTTTTATATGCGTGACGGAAATTTATTTAATTGCTAAAAATAATACAAAACAATTCAAAAATCGTAAAATGAAGAACAAAAAAATGACAGAAATCCTTGAACTTTTTGAATCTGAAACGGTTTAGAAAGGCGACTTTTTTAGATGCTGATTCATGGAGTGTATAAATTCCGATCATTTTACTTCATTCTAATTGTAAGTAGAATTTATGTACGGAATTGCAAATCTCGACAACTTTGAACTTTTTAAAAATTTCGAACAGATTTCGTCAAACAAGACTTGTTGGACGTAGCAAACCATAATTGGAAAGATAGTTAACATTGTTCTCACCAGAGCGAATTCCAGAATGGAAACCTGCTTGTTACCTCCTGAAGACTGTACAGTGCAGTGTTGCCAGTTTAGGCGATTTATCGCAAATTAGGCTACTTTTTTAAGGGCCAATCAGGCAACCCTCCAATCTGACAACTTGCACTTTTGACACTGTTGCCAATTCAGGCGATTTATGGAAAATCGGGATAATTTTTTTTGTCCCTAACCTGGCAACCCTGTGACAAAGTTAGGATTTTGACAATGTTTCAAGTTTTAGAGATTGGGCTACTTTTTTAAGGCCGATTCTGGCAACCCTGGCACAGTGGCCTCCAAAAAGTCAACTTTTTGGCACAACATTTCGAATTCAGCGAAAGAAATAAATTAAAATCGAAAGGTGTCATTATAAGTCAACGAACCTTCCAAACAAAAGAATTGGGCTGAATTATGATTCTCTAATTAACGACGTTGGCTTTTAAAAGGGGGCGCCAAACCAAAAAAATCGTTTTCTTCATTATAAAATCGTAGATTATTTTCGCAATAGGACAACTTTCTAATTGCTAAACATTCTATATCTATTTTTAGCGGGGAGGGCTCTCTCGGGGGCTCAGGAATGCATTATTCTGCACTTCGAGGATCCCGCCGTCGAAGAGAAAATTGAAACCACGTAAGATGAAAATTACTCCCCGAGTCGCCCCTTTTATCCAGCGTAGTACATAAAGAAGAAAATTAAACTCGATATTATTATTTTTCTGAACTACAACGCTATTAAATATCAAACTCCCTAGGCAAGATCGTGCACGAATAAATTGTTAAGTGCATCAACCTTTTCCTGAGAAACTTGAAGCGAATTTTGAAGAAAGGAGGCTCTGGGGATTTCTGCTTTCTTGAATAAATTTATTGAGACCACAACAAAATAAATAAAAAATTAATTTATTCGATTTTTATTTCAAAACTTCGCCTACTTGGAGAGAAAAAAAATTAAAATTATTTGACTTAAAACGCCCACGGAGCTGAATTAATTGTCGAACGTTTGTAGGGATAAATTAGAGTGATTTGTTAGAGCATTGGGATGAGGGGTAGTTGCGCAGTGTCCGATTACTCTTGTACGGTTAAATCATAGTCACGTGGTCGCATTGTACGTTGAGAAGGAAGGGCGAGGTGGAGAATCGTTGCGGGCCGTAAATTATTGTACTCCACCTTGGAGATTTTACTCGGAGTTAAAGCCCGAAGACTGGATGTTTCGGTGTTATCTCGTTTTCACGCCTTCACTTGGACAAATCCGCTATAAATTGCGGGTCTTGGGGCTTTGTTTGGGTTCAAGGAAGAACTCTCTATTTCCAATTACGTCCGAAAACACAATTAGATACGATTGAGTTTATTTTTGAAATTAGAGAGATTTTTAGTGGTTTTCAGGGCGAATTGCAGAACAAAAACCTACTTGATACCTCCTGAAGAGTGCACAAATTTATGTACACCTTTGTAATTATTCTACTGCCTCTAGAGTCCAATCAGTTTTTTCAAGGCCAACTGATTTTCTTAGAGCTGTGGTTGGAGTGGGGGAACTGCTTGGGACAGTAGGTGGCCTTGAACTCCTCAGCCAATAGGAAACCTAATCGTCCCCACTGGTCTGCATATAATAGCTGACTACATGCCACCTGTAGCGGAATTGTCAGGACCAACTGTTTCCCTCAGAGCTATGGTATGAGTGGGGGGACGGCTTGGGACAGTAGGTGGCCTTGAACTCCTCAGCCAATAGGAAGCCTAATCGTCTCCACCACTCTGCATAGAATAGCGGCCTACATGCCATCTGTAGGGGCCTGTTAGGACCAACTGATTCCCTCAGAGCCATGGCTGGAGTGGGGGAACTGCTTGGGACAGTAGGTGGCCTTTAACTCCTCAGCCAATAGGAAGCCTAATCGTCCCCACTGGTCTGCATATAATAGCTGACTAGATGCCACCAGCGGAATTGTCAGGACCAACTGTTTCCCTCAGAGCTATGGTATGAGTGGGGGGACGGCTTGGGACAGTAGGTGGCCTTGAACTCCTCAGCCAATAGGAAGCCTAATCGTCCCCACTGGTCTGCATATAATAGCTGACTACATGCCACCTGTAGCGGAATTGTCAGGACCAACTGTTTCCCTCAGAGCTATGGTATGAGTGGGGGGACGGCTTGGGACAGTAGGTGGCCTTGAACTCCTCAGCCAATAGGAAGCCTAATCGTCTCCACCAGACACCACTCTGCATAGAATAGCGGCCTACATGCCATCTGTAGGGGCCTGTTAGGACCAACTGATTCCCTCCGAGCCACGGTTGGAGTGGGGGAACTGCTTGGGACAGTAGGTGGCCTTGAACTCCTCAGCCAATAGGAAGCCTACTAGCTCCACCACTCGGTATACAAACGGCCCTCCAGTGCCAATGTAATCAGCATATTTATTACCCTCAAAATCATCATTTTTAAACGTTTTTGTAAAATAATTTTTGATCTTTTCCTGCTTATCTTTTATTATAGTGTAAAATGCATAAAGTATTGCGAATAAACAAGGGAAGAAGGAAAATTACCATCTCAAGGTATCTGCTATTTGTCGTAAAACTCAGATGAATACCAAGAAGTTTGTCGGCCTGCTTTTGTGACTTTATATGGAAAGATCGTCCTGTCTTTACGACCCTCCGGGCCTGGGAGTATTAACCGCCGAGATTTATTCACAACCGTGAGGTAAAAAGAAAAAAAGTTTCGGGACATAACCGAAAAAATGAATGTAATTGCATTTTTGTCCATTTGGACGAGAACCAAGGGCGGAAATAGAGCGGCGCCCAGTCTCGATTCGAAATGTCATACACGTAAGTCTAGCAACAATGTCAGATATTGGAACTTAGTCAAAAAAATGACACTTGATTAAGTTTTGACCGAGTTAAAGAAACCTCCATTTTTGGAGAGGACAAGTTACAATGGCCCACTAATCTATTCCTTTTACGGACCAGTGTCATAAAATAGAATAGACGTGAAAAATTAGTTTCGGATCCGCCATACAAAAACGAGAATAGGCTAGAAAGTTAAGTCCTTATAAGGTCCTAAATCTCGTATTTTGGTTGCATTATCTAAATATTTACAAGCTCTTAAGGTTTTTTGAACTCTGGAACCGTTATGGCCTTGTGGTAATTCTTTTTTTAATGAGAAAGAAAAAAGTTTTTGGTAGATTCTCAGGAAGTGGCGAAACAAGAGAATCGGAAAACTTTCATCTTTCCATTTTTTTTTCGTTTCCAATCTCTATTGTATTCAGGGATCGAAAGGATAAGATCATCTCTTACAGCATCCCCTCGAGATATACACGTGTTGTAAATAATCGCTATTACAGATGTTCCCTTGCACAACCTAATCTGGCTTGACTTCTGGACCAACGCGTGGGAAGGACTTGGTCCCAATTTGTACCGGAATGTAAATAAGCTCTTTTATGATAAAGGAGTGGCCACACGAACTACATAAAATTACTTTTAACACCATTATCAAACTAATTAAAAACAATTAATATGCTATTGATAAAATTGAATCTCAATATCTGTATCGATCGACTAATCTCGACTACCTCCGCAAACTCCTTATTAGATTCAAGGCCTCACCACTTTCTCATATAAAAACTTCATTTCAGTGGGTGGTTTTAAAAATTGAATTGTCAATGTAAGACCCAATAAACATCATTATTTTATATTTTTAGTCGACATAAAAAAAAGAAATGAAGACAAAAGCGAGATTTTCTCCCCTCGACTGACAAATGGCGACCTTAGGAGAGACAATTGATGGAGAAAAACGGGTAGGGTCACGTTTGTTGACATCAGGACTATTGTAATACAAGAGAAATTCGATAATAAATACTTCAAGTAGAAGTTCATTATAGGCTGAATAATAACAATTTATTGTTTTTTAAGGACATCGACCTTATACAAAGGAAAATAAAAATAATACTAAGAGGTTAAAAAAAAAAGAAAAAAATTACCTGATAATCTAAGAGACAGAGGGTTTGAAATTGCAAAATAGTCCAGTCAATCTAAGCCTGGGGGTGAAAAAAAAGGTGTTTTGTTTCTCTACGGAAATGTGTAGGGGTTGGTCCCCTGATCAACCAAAAAAAAAGTCCATGACCGAAACCCGTGCGCTTTGGCGTCAGGAGCGTTTTTTAGACTATTTTTTAGTTTTTTCGCCAATATCTCGAAAACCGTAGGTCGTAGGCGAAATAATTTTTAGCACAAAATTAAAGATTTTTGAATTTGCTACAATTTTGAGCTAGTACAATTTTTTGTAGGACCACACGTATCTGAGCTACGAGGTGGAAAAAAAACGGGGTTTTCTATTTTCACCTCTGAAGGAGGGAAGACGTCATCTAATCAAAAAGGTGTACTTAACGATAAATAGGCAGGGGTGGGGGTAAATTTCAAAAAATTTCAAAACAAATTTCATTCAAAAATTGAAATTTCAAAAGATTTTATAAAAACAAAATCAAAGCTTATAAAATCCGCTACAGATTTGATTTACTAAGATTTTTTCTAGGACCAAAGGTTTCTGAGCTACGATGCGACAAAAAAGCGGGACTTATGAGTTTTTCCTACGGTTTTCGAGATACATAATTGCGAAAAAACCAGAGAAACAAAATAAGCACCTTGTTTATTTATTTATTTTATTTGGCCTTTTCGGACTGGACTAAAAGGTGCACTATTCTATGATTTCATCTTATTTAGGACCATAAGGGTATCCAAATCCAAGTTTGAGTCACCCTCCCCACTGTGCTTCGTCCACCATTTTGAAAAAACTGGCCAAATTTTGGCATTTTTTCAGTTTTTGATCTCTATCACAAGACTTCAGAAGAAACAAAAGAAAATCGAATTAAAATTCTAAGGTGGAGGATTAAATTAGGCGATTTTAAAATATGATAGGATTAACCCTGAAGAGACAAGCGAATTATTTTCTGACATGATACCTGTCAGAATTGAAAGTTCAATGTCGAAATCAAAACGCGGCTTTCTTTTTAAAAATAGATAAACATCATAAAAAAAATAAACCTTCGGTTTTGTACCCAGAAGTCTAATAATGGTGATTACCGACGGTGTAGAACCAATTTCCATATCTACGGGTGAACGACTTAATAAAAAGGCCTCGCCTTTAAATTTTTCTTCGTCGAATATCGACAATAGGAAACGCAGGTGATCATCAAGGACCAAAAAGAACAAAAATGCGAGTTTTTAGGAGACAATGAGAGACCTTGACGTCGACCGAGGACGTACACAGAGCGAATTACGACTAATTAGCTAACCACAACATCCAGCACAATATGATTAATTAATTATTAATTCCCCGGGCTCCATTACCGAATATAAACGCTTGTTTTCACCATCACAACAGAACAAAAGCATGAAATACGATTTTAGAAAATTATCATACCTCTCTAATCGTCAAAAAATACAAGATTTCAAACCTTATTGCGAATTTCTGCACGTACCTGAAACAAAAATAAAATAATTAAATTCATGTTTTATTGAGTGCAAATTGAAGTACACTCAAGTTTTGAAATCTCCACTTTATTTTTTTTTTTATTTAAAAAAAATTTATTCACGAGTTCTCTATCGAGATCTTATCGATTCTATTAGCATAAATTAATTTAAATCTTTTATGCGTTCATTGTGAGGAATCCCATAGAAGGAAGTTGTAAATACGATTCTTGAGGTAAAAAAGGCAAACAAAACGACGAAAAAATGCCGCTTTTAAATGTTAAATTATTTATGATTCAATACATAAACATTGGGGATTACACAATGGACAAGCCGAAAAGTCAAACAAAGATAGAATGGCGTTAAAATACGTAATTTGAATTGTTTATCGTGGTAAAAAATGAGATGTAAGAGATACGAGTTGTTGTTTATGTAAAAAAAGCCGCTAATTTCTTAAGAATTGCATATACAAATATTTTCACCTTTCACCATAGGTAAATTAAGTGCGAGTTTTAAAATACATTGAGGAATGCGGAAGAGACCCTTTAAACTGGATTTTGCTCCTTTAGGGCGAAAAGGGCCTATTAGCTTAGATTTTGATCATTTTTTGGGCATTTGGGGACCTTTTAACAATATACTAGTTCTTTTGCGACAAATAGGGCCTTTTTTAGCTTGATTTTTGATACTTTTTTGGACACTAGAGGCCCTGGATACTGGATTTTGCTTCATTAGGACGAAAAGGGCCCTTGTGAGATTGGATTTTGATAATTTTTTTTGGACACTAGAGGTCTTTGAAACTAGATTTTGTTCCTTTAGCACGAAAAGGACCCACGTGAGCTTAGATTTTGATCATTTTTTGTACATTAGGGGACACTATTTCTTTTGCGACAAATAAGGCTCTTTTTAGGTTAAATTTTTATCCTTTTTGGACACTAGGGGACCTTTTAACTACATTATGTTCCTTTAGGACGAAAAGGGCCCAAGATTTTGATCATTTTTTAGCCTTTTAACAAGATACTATTTCTTTTGCTACAAATAGGGCCCTTTTTGACTAGATTTTGCCCTTTTACCACAAAAAAAGGCCCTTTTAAGATTGATATTTGATCTTTTTTACTGTCCTTCCGAGGACCAAGTTTGGACCAGACCTAAACCTTTTTCGATGTGGAACCTTATTTTACTAAAAGGCCCCTTTTTTATATGGACTTTGAACCTTTTTTGATGGGTCAAGATAGGAAGATTTCAAACTCAAATTTTCTACGTTCTAATTTATTTTTCTACCCACGTTTTCCACAATTGCTTGCCTCAGCTTGTTTGGGATTGAGTTCAAGAAGCCAATTTTCACTAGCGTAGTAAGGTTTCATCGAGCCCCCTAATAGGCTTTACGTAGAATTCAATTTATTTAAAAAAAAAAAATGTCACTCATTACTTTACTTGTTTTTATAATGAAAAAGTTTTTTTTTCTCGAGCCTTTTTTTCATTTAAAGTTTATAATTATATTTTCCATTATATAATGACGAAGATAAATTACCATAAATTAGGAAAAAAAGAAAATGTTTTTTTTCGGATTATGAAGGTTGCTAAGCGTCAAAGCGAGACGGAATAAAAGGGTTCGCGTAAATTGAAAGTAATGAATCCTTTTAGAGGGTATTTCGTAAAGTATTAAGAAACGTATCGAAACAATCGGAACCTTTTAAAAGGCACCATGATAAGCGATAGTCGTGAAAGAGGGGAAGGAATGATTCCGATATTCACGACTTGAAAAAGGTAGGTCTTCGACATCTGACTTTCATTTTCGTGACATCGAATTTTATAAAGTTAACTTATTTTCCTCTCTCAAGTGGCAAAATTGGAAGCGTGAAAAATCCTCAGTGGACAGGGAAGCGTCCCTCAAGGACGGTCGAATTGTGATCACAGTCATTTATACGACCTTCGCCGTGGGGAATAGAAAACGGTTTCGTCTGACGGTCGCCAGCGCGATTATGCTGACCGCACAAATTACAGAGAAGATTGAAAAAGAAAAACAGAAAAAGTTGGAAAAAAAAAGGTTGGAAAAATTCCTTCGTGAATCCATTTTTTTGTCACCCAGCTATGTCGACTTGTCAAAACACATTTGGTTCAAAATCTGCCTAAAAGGCTGTAATTCGTTAAAAGAAGGGCCAGGGGGAAAAAAGATGAAAGTAACTTTTTCGTCGATTTTGAGATATTAGCGCTCTCTAGGGGCTATGATGGAGTACTATCATCTGGTAGAACAACAAGGGGGGAAAATAGATTAATGTTACAAGCATTGCAATAGGATAATACAAAAAGATTAATGGAAATCAAACTTGGTCAACTCGAAACCACTTTTTTGATCACTTTCATCTTTTTTCCCCCTGGCTCTTCAAATGTGTCTCCCTTTGTGTAATCATGATTTTCAAGATCACAAATACGCAATAGTAAAATAAAAAAAATTAATTATGCAAAGAGATATTTCTACGATAAGCAGAAGATAATAAGACATTGACCTGATTTAATCCCTTCGTTTAAATATTTATTTCTTTATTTTTTCTGAATTCAACGAATGCCTATTAAAGGAAGCACACCCACCTGGCGAATTTGACCTCCAAGGTTGACTGCAAGGACATCCTTAGGTGCTTCAACCCAATATTTTCTGTTTTTCTTCCTTTGTTTTCTTTCTAAATATAAAGCGAAAAATGATTTTTTTAAAAATAAAAATCAGTGGTGTTATATCATTGAGAAAAGTCGAATGTCGAAAGGTGGGGTTATTGAATGTCGCGAATCGTTTTTATGACCATGACCGTCGTGAGAGTGAAAGGAATGGTCGAAGTGTCCCTTTTACAATGGTTTTCGTGTCTCCTGAGCTTTCTCCGATAGATTTTCTCGAACTCCCCTTCTCGAAGTACATACGATTTTAAGTCACGCTTTTGATATAGCTATAGAGAAACTCGAATTTTTATGTATTTTCATGCTGTTTATAAGAGAAAAACACGTTGTTTTTATTAGGGAACGATTAGAATTCGTTAAAAACGAATATTTTCTTCGATATTCCTTTCAGTTCGTGCTTTAATTTCGAAACGCGATTAGATATCGCTTACAAATTGTTCTAAACCTTCCCACACTCCGATAAATATTTATGTCGGGGACTCTTTTAGTATGGGAGTCAGAAAATTCTATTCCTGAGATGAATATCAAGGTGTTGACGAAATTGTCAACTTTTGAAAGGCTAGAATTATAAAAAATGTTTTTGACAACTTAACATGTAATTACTGTGGAAAAGTTGTATATGGAAATCGGGCGCAGATGTCGCTATCTAAAACCCCTGCCTACTTTGTTTAAATATTTATTTATCTTTTCCTCAGTGTACCATCTGTTTCGTTCGTCATGAAAATCATAAAATTCGAATTCTATTCCAGGAGTCATTTCCCCGCCGTTTTATTACTCGTCTTGGAATCTCAAACGGTCCGGTTTTACCTATCGTTGCCAGATAATCCAATATAAATGTAAATCTAATTTACATGTTTTGAAAAATGAGGACTTCCGCGTTTTTCGACGTTTTTTTCGACTCGGACAATCGGACTTGAAGCCCCAAAAGCACAATAGGGGGTCGAAAAAGAAAATTCGTTCCGCCTCCACTTTGGGTTTTGTGACGGTAGCGGGATCTTGAGGTGAACACACTCGAGTCCCATTGTGCAACCCCTGGACCATTTTAACTTCTTCAACAAAAAAAAATTTTTTTTTAATGTATGTGCCTGCTCCTACTTTCTGATGAGTTAAGATCATTTTTAGGCAAATTTGAAACCTTTGATGAATCTAAGCTTTCTAAGCAGGTTTTTGGATAATTTTTGCATTAGGGCTTTGGGGCCACGAAAGCGGCAGAATTCCACCTCCCCCAAAATAGATACTTCGGTAGAAATCCATCGATCTTCACCAAATTTGTACCACATGAAGGGCCAGGGGGAAAAAAGATGAAAGTCACTTTTTCGTCAATCTTCAGATATTAGCGCTATCTAGGGGCTATGAAGGAGTACTATCATCTGGTAGAACAACAAGGGGGGAAATAGATGAATGCTACAAGCATTACAATAGGATATTACTAAATGAGATCCTTTTCCCTGATTGGGACCACATAAGATCAAAAATTAAGCCAATAACTGCTAAAAGGAGCAAAAATTGCAACGACTAAACAGTTGGTTTACATTGTTGTATCGGTGTCACGGGAACTGTTATTTTGATAAACAAATGGTTAAATGGAATGTTACAAGGGGGGAAAAAGATCAATTAGGCCTATAGAAAGCGGTTTAATTTCCCACTTATTGACCCTCGAGGTCAAGGTTTTCAGGATAAAAAAAAAACCTCGATACGCCGCTCCTATATTGAAATGAGGGTTATTTTTCCGTGAAACGAGCTCGGTAAAGATTCGCAATTTTCAAAAAATCGCCTAAAAAATAGAAGCTTATCTTTGAAATCTTTTAAAAACAAGGTTGAGTTTTCAATTAGAAAGGTGGTTTTCGTAATTTTTAAGCCGATTTTTATATCGATATAATTACAATGGAGAATGTCCATAGTGCTCGGTTCAAGGAAATGGTTGAGAAAGCGTTTTTTTGCCTTTTTAAAAACTAAGGTGTGGTTTTGAATAATAGAAAAGCGACACAAAGGGCGTGAATAACCTTCGGAAAGTAACAGTATGTTTTGTTACTTGTGTTTTTCGATTAGCTATCTAACGCCTTATCTTAAATATTTTTTTGTTCTACACCTAAAAAGACGAAAAACGTTACATTCCTTAGGCCTCCAAGGACGGAGTAAACACATTTTCCGCCTTTTATATCATGAAAACCGGTTGGATCTACTAATAAACCTTAATTACTCAACAGAAGCATTTTTTTTCCATCAACATTTTGCAGAATTGACTGGTTTTTGGTCCAAAAAGTAAGGCACCTATAAAAAGGACTAATGGCTGAGCCCTAGGCGTATTTTATAACAAAACGTATTTCCGAGAGGAAATGTTCTTTTGATAGTAATGCAACAGAAAATGTCATTTCCTCTAGTTTATTCTGCGTTGAAAACCGTCAGAAACTTTCAAATTTCATACAAAGATTCCATTCAACGTTCATGCGGTTAAGGAATATTCAACATTTTCAACAAACGATTCACATGTCGAGTTATTGTCGAGTTTCGGGGTAATGGATTTAAGGGAGGTTCTGATGTGAATCCGAAATCCTTCATTTCCATCTCAAAGCCGACTGAAATCGTTAAACACGTGGAAATCATTCGTTTTAATCAGTTTTGAGGGAAAAGTCCGACCAACGATTTTAGGTTTATCAAGGTCCGTTATTCTCAGCGTTTAAGATTATGCAAACCCACTTGCATAGGCCCAATGCTTTTATATGGAAATAGAATCCCATATAAGTCTTTCCTATAGGACTCCTATTTACGCATCTTAGGAGACTATGGCGCCTCAAGTAAAAAACCTAAAATGATTGATCGCGAGTCTCAAAATACCCACCCCGCAGATAAATTAAAGCGTAGGACGAAAAACCTTAAATATTCATGACTGGAAAAGTCGAAGACAAAGCTAAAAAAAATCATAATTAAAAAAAATGTCGGGTTGATTTCATCAGAAGTCTTTCCCACGAAGAAGCCCTTAAAGGGATAAAAAAAGAATCTTATCTTCCCTTCGTAACGCTCCACGTATTTTCCCGTAATTTTTTTCTTCTTCCACCTTTTAAAAAAACGAAACCATGGTTTCAGGCATATTTCGTGAAAGGCGTCATGAATATTTGAGTTCGATATTTGAATTAAAATAAAAACAATTAAAACAATAGTTTTGAACGGAAAAAGAATCTGAATATGTAAATACGAGCATTTTTACTTTCATGGAGGTAATACTATGAAAATGTATTCAGGAACCCATAACTTTCTCTCCTGGCTACCAAAAATTACCGTTTTGGGATTTTTTTTTACTTATCGCAAAGAGGTAAGTGTGACGATCGTTGAAAACGTGCTGTGTGAACGGAATATTGAGGACACGAAGAATTGAAATCTGTTTAATAATAAAACGAGGAGGTTTTCCGCGTGTTCGGTTTCCAATTAGGGAGAATCGTAGCAATAGGGTAGAACCAGTTAAAAATGGGTCGAAACCAGTTAAAAAGAAGTCCAGACCACAAGAAAAGAGGTCTAAACCACTCAAAGAGGTCCAAACAACAAGAAAAGGGGTCTAACCGGCTAAAAAGAGGCCCAACGATCGAAAAAAGAGGTTCCAAACCACTTACGGAGGTGTAAACATTAGGAAAATGAGTCTTAGCCACCTAAAGATGTCCAGATCACAAGAAAAGGGGTCCAAACCAGCTAAAAAGAGGCCGTAACGACAAGGACGAAGGGTCCAAACCTTAAGAAAATGGGTCTTAAGAAAACGAAAGCTGTCTTCCCGAAATGTTATCCATTCATTATCAGTTCTCGGTGGTGTAATGGATAGCACGTTGGAGTACCAATTCCAAGACGCGGGTTCGATTCCCGTCCGGGGGCCAATTTTTGAATCTTATTTAACTTTTCCTGATTTATATTCCCAATTTATTACGATGGGTCTAAGCCACTTAAAGAGTCCATACAACAAGAAAAGGGATCAAACAAGCAAAGGGTTCAAACTAGAAAAGAGGTTCAAACCGATTTTACCTATTTGTGTGTATTTTTTGAAGTGTTTGTCTCGAGGTTATCACCATCAAATCAGTATCGATCCAAAATTGTGACGCAACCTCCCTTTTAGCGATTCCACATGTCATCCATTTTACATTTAGTGAAATGAGAAAAACCGCGAGTTCTTTTCATTGTAAGACATCAAAAGAAAACGTGAGAACAATGTACGATAGGGGTTCTTGAATTATTTTTTTTATTGATAAATCAGCGTGAGAACAGTATAAAAAACAAGCATAAAAATAAATCACATTCCCACTCTTAAATGTTGTAAAAAAAAGTTTAACACATTTTCGCTCATGAGCTACGCCTCTTTAAGGCAAATGATATATTATTCCGTGACGTCCAAATAATGTTAGGCACGGTCGCCAGATTTGGCAGATAAGACTTATTGTACGATATTTTTATTTATTAACCTTTTTTATTCCCCGGGCAAATTTGACATGTTTGATTTATGCAGTATTTAAATATTAAGATCGGGTCCGATACGTTTAAAAAATATAGGCGGATTTTTTTTTTCTCCGTTGGGATTGGGAATACGCCTACCCGTTTAATGAGTCAATATAATTGATGCCTCTCCATATTTGGACGCTTACTTTTTACCATTAAAACCGTGTTTAACGTTAACGAATGTTTGAAGATTAGAGAGCTCCCTTTTTTAATCCACTCGTTTTAAAATATCCAATTTTTCATCCTTTTTCCCTCGTTTCCGATCCTAAAATGCGATTTTCTGCTTAAGTTATACGTTATTGTCTTGGTTAGTTTTTACGTTCCCATATGAATAAAGATTATCTTCCTTCCCAGACTGTGGAACGGTGAAAATTAATTGAACGTCCACGTGTTAATTAACTCGAAAGAAAATTTCATTATCGTGTAAACCTTTTGTTCCTTAAACAAAAAATTAAGGAAAAAACAAGGAATCTTCCTCTTTTAAAGGTTAAACATTGAAGAAGTAATTTAATGGGTTTTCGACATCTATTATAAATAGATTAAATAGAGCTGGTCCAAGCACCTATCCTTGGAGAACACCTTCTTTTATGGTCTTTATCTCAGATTCCTCCCCATTTATCCCCACATAGATGCTTATCAGAATTATTAAGTAAAATATGAAAACCCTAATTTAAATTAATAGATAAGACCTGACCATAAAACCATTTATAATTCAGAAGGAGTTGACCAGCTCCTTGCGATGGATATAACGGTTGCCATGGTATCATTAAAAGGGCACAATTTTTATATTTATTGAAAGAATGAAATATTCTATAGAAACCGCCATATCAGAATAATAGAAACGATTTTAAAATAACGCTTTGTTCCAGTTTTAATAAAAAAAACAAGGAAGCGTATCGAATGTTAAAAAAAAACCGTCAATTTAATTAACGTTTCGCATTTTCATCCCACGTGTGCCCCTTTTTCATACGCTGAATTTCTATTTTATAATAGAAATGAAGACAAAGAAAATAAAATGCTGGAAATGAAATTTTATTGGGTCAGATTTTTTTTATTAGGGAGTGAACTTGTGAAAGGTGGACCATCAATCCTTTTTAAAAACGATTCTTAACTAAGCGTTTCCGAAATCTTAACGAGATTTTTATTCAATTCGGTTTAAAAAGGACGTATTTCGAGAGCGGACGAGAAAGCTTGAGACCTTCGCTACTTCTGGTGGTGAAACGTTAAGAACAATCGACTCTCGCAATGCTGCAGCGATAAACGTTGCAAAAACGATGAAGAGGACAAAAGTCTTCAACATGAAAACGTTTTCTTTGGAAACTCGTCCAGTTTCCGGCCAGCACGGTCAACTGGAATATGACTCACCATGTCTGATCGAATCCTGTTTATGTAAAACACATTTTTTCCAATTTTTACTTGAAACTTTTTTCTTTCAGTTAAGAGGAAACAGATAAACAGTGTCGTATAATAAAAATTATTGTACCCTAGATAAGATTGTATGAATACACAACCAATTTTCTAAGTGTAAAATGTTTCTAAACATTTTCGTATAATTAAGGATGCTGTATGTTCCCACAATTTTTACGGTACAAGAGATAAAAAGGCAATTGAGTTTTAAATCCTATTTCCAGTCTGGAACATCCTCTTTTAAGGCAAATGGATTCACCAGAACCGTTAGTCTCGAAAATAGAAAAGAGGGTTTGTTAAATTTCAAAGTCTTTTGAAGGAAACAACATATAAAAGTAATTGTCTGGATCTTCCCTTGACGTAACTTTCTCGATGCCCCTCTTGTCCTGTTTTACCATCACTAAACATCAATAAATCCAAAAAACAACGCTTTCCCGTCTAAAAACGATAAAAAATGAGTAAACACGACATTTCACATCGTTAACACGGGAAAGATGACAGCAAAGCGATTGACGACATCAGAAGTGGGATGTTAGCAGGCGTCAAATTTTCATGGAACTCGCATTTATTAAATTTTTGTGATGGTAACTACTTAATGTAACGGTTAAAGCCATTTTTCTCGACATCAGAAATGGGATCTTGTTAGCAAATTTGACGGCCGTAAAAATAAGAGGGCGTTAAGGACCCTGCTAACTGACGCGAAATTTGTTTCTAGTTTGATTGCCGGCCATAAAAAGTGGCATTCGCACACTTTTCGACCCGAGATGTTAAAAGGACCGGAAAGTGATCAATATGCGAGGGAGATTTGGCGATCGCGTCTCCGACACGAATTTCAAATGAGGTCCTTCCGACCATTCAATCCTCTCTGGCCCAAATATGGCCGAGGCCGCATTGAATATTTAATTTACTATCTGTTTTCGTCACTTTTTATAGTCTATAGTTTTATTTTAAATATACGACGGGTTGTTTAAAAGGTGTGTCGGGGTAATGACGGTGTAGACCGCTATTCCTGTTACGTATTGTAGGTTTTGATGTCATAACTTAAAGAAACGTATTCTTAACCCTATTAGTCTGGACGAGAAAATTACTCGTGTCGAGACAAGGGGACAATAAGTTCATGAGAATCATGCAAAACGTGCAATCGCCCGGATGGAGAAATAACATGGGAACGCACGCCTGAAGAACTTACAAAAAACACGAACAAGTACGGAAAAAGCTTTACAGCAAAAAGAAGAATTATTTGGCCCTAAAATTCAATCTACGGTTGTGGAAAATGTTCAAAATCAAGCTCTAAGTTGTTGACCAGCTGCAGTCATCTTGCAAGTACTCACGTCTTTGATATTTCGTGATTTTTAGATCGTTCATATTTACCTGAAACAAAAAGTAATATGATTAGCGAATTGTGAATATTTAAACATAGATTGTGTTAATTTTCGATAGGTTATAAACAATGTAAATCCGGATTAATATTAGAAGAGGTGGAAAAAAAAATTTCCAATCGAATTACACGAGTACAGGGGCGGGAGTAATCAATTAATCATTTGCTTAGCGCCCCGAGTTAATTAGATCGACCGAATGTTTGAACTCTTCCCCTCCCGTCAAGACCGGAAAGGTCCAATATACGGAGAATGGGGTACCCGGGCGGGAAACTAGAGCCCCCGCCGATCCCTCCGACCCTCGAGTCCCGGTTTGGCTTTCCTGTTCACATTCGACCATATTTGCTTTATGAACTTAACGACGGGACGTTTCCTCGACCGGATTTCGAACCGTTCGCGGCCTCAGCGAAAAGGGGATCGAGCAGGGAAAAAATATCCGCCTAACATTATTTGCGGTATAAATACACTCAAATGTATTATCCCGGTAAAATAAACTCGAATCCGATCAAACATCAACAAAAGCGGAACAGGAGAAATAAAATAGAAAAATACAATTCAGGGATGATTACAAAACCTTGGATTTTTCGGGCTACTCGTTAACGGGAAAGCCATACCGTGTTTCAAAAATTCAGCTTCATTGGGTCAACATTTAGGGAAGCTAGCCACCGGAAAACCTTCCACTTCGCAAGTAGATCCACCCGAGACGTATCACGAGAACTGATGGAGGTTCCAGTTTACGATTTTGAAAACCCGTTTGATATTTGTGCCTTTCGGGTGAATTTTAATTGCGAAAACGTTTCTCGAATACGAGTCCTCTTTTTTAGTGGATAACAAGTGCGGTTTTCGTGGGACTTTCGCTTCGTCCCGGAATGCTTGGAAGTGAAAAGACTCCTTCGAGTTCGGAACGCTTCCTATCCACCCCGATGTATAAACAAACTAAAAGAAGAGAAAGTCGGAAAGGGGGATATTAAAAAGAAGAGAGAGAATAAAAAAGGAACCTCGGGAGGTGAATGGAATGCATTCCAAATGCCATATCGGGGAGAAACATAAAGGCCTTTAAATTATGCTAAACAATTTCTCGATAGTAATCCGCGAAAAACGGGCCAATTATTACCGCCGGGCGGAATTTTCGAACTTAGAAATCATCATACCTGGGTGTGATAAAGAACTTTACAGCACACGTAAAGAGAATTTACAGCTCATAGGGTGGTAAAGAGTAATTTAGAGCATCTAGGTGTGGTAAAGAGTAATTCCAGCACTTAGGAGTGGTTAAGAGGAATTTACAGCACCTAGGTGTGGTAAAGAGAAATTTACAGCACCTAGGTGAGGTAAAGAATACTTTACAGCACCTAGGTGTAAAAGAGTAATTTACAGCTCATAAATGTGGTAAAGATGAGTTTAGAGCACCTAGGTGTGGTAAAGAGTAATTTACAGCACTTAGGAGTGGTTAAGAGGGATTTACAGCACCTAATTGTGGTAAAGAGGAATTTACAGCACGTACGTGTGGTAAAGAGGAATTTACAGCGCCTAGGTGTGGTAAAGAGAAATTTACAGCGCCTAGGTGAGGTAAAGAATACTTTACAGCACCTAGGTGTAAAAGAGTAATTTACAGCTCATAGCTGTGGTAAAGAGGAATTTAGAGCACCTATGTGTGGTAAAGAGTAATTTACAGCACTTAGGAGTGGTTAAGAGGAATTTACAGCACCTAGGTGTGGTAAAGAGAAATTTACAGCATATAGGTGAGGTAAAGATACATTAAAGCCTAGGTGTAAAAGAGTAATTTACAGCTCATAGCTGTGGTAAGAGGAATTTAGAGCACCCATGTGTGGTAAAGAATAATTTACAGCACTTAGGAGTGGTTAAGAGGAATTTACAGCACCTAAGTGTGGTAAAGAGGAATTTACAGCACGTAGGTGTGGTAAAGAGGAGTTTAGAGCACCTAGATGTGGTAAAGAGTAATTTACAGCACTTAGGAGTGGTTAAGAGGAATTTACAGCACCTAGGTGTGGTAAAGAGAAATTTACAGCACATAGGTGAGGTAAAGAATACATTAAAGCACCTAGGTGTAAAAGAGTAATTTACAGCTCATAGCTGTGGTAAAGAGGAATTTAGAGCACCCATGTGTGGTAAAGAATAATTTACAGCACTTAGGAGTGGTTAAGAGGAATTTACAGCACCTAAGTGTGGTAAAGAGGAATTTACAGCACGTAGGTGTGGTAAAGAGGAATTTAAGCACCTAGTGTGGTAAAGAGTAATTTACAGCCTAGGTGTAAAGAGTAATTTACAGCACTTAGGTGTGGTAAAGAGTAATTTACAGCACTTAGGAGTGGTTAAGAGGAATTTACAGCACCTAGGTGAGGTAAAGAATACTTTACAGCACCTAGGTGTAAAAGAGTAATTTACAGCTCATAAATGTGGTAAAGATGAGTTTAGAGCACCTAGGTGTGGTAAAGAGTAATTTACAGCACTTAGGAGTGGTTAAGAGGGATTTACAGCACCTAAGTGTGGTAAAGAGGAATTTACAGCACGTACGTGTGTGTGGTAAAGAGGAATTTACAGCGCCTAGGTGTGGTAAAGAAAAATATACAGCGCCTAGGTGAGGTAAAGAATACTTTACAGCACCTAGGTGTAAAAGAGTAATTTACAGCTCATAGCTGTGGTAAAGAGGAATTTACAGCACCTAGGTGTGGTAAAGAGTAATTTACAGCACCTAGGTGAGGTAAAGAGTACTTTACAGCACCTAGGTTAGGTAAAGAGTACTGTACAGCACCTAGGCTGTAAAAGAGTATTTTACAGCAAGTAGGTGTGGAAAAGAGTACTTTACAGCACCCAGGTATGGTGAGTGGCTTAGAGCTTCCTACACGAATAAAGATGCGATTTGCTTATAAGTGATGAAGATGTAAAGAGAGTCGTAAATTAATTTTTTTTTATTTCACTGAATGGTTAGCAAAGGCGAACATCATTGAATAATGAATTAAACGCGGCCGGGATTTTAATCGGTTGGCGCTTCATGAATAGCGTGTACGACGGTGGTGGCGCGTGGGTTTTCCGAGTACCTAACAAGACGAGATTGATGTCGGGGAGATGTAATGACCAGAAGGACCCTGGAGGACCCCTACGGACGTGGGTGGAGGCTTCCCAGGGGCCCATTGATAAACCTTGATCGGGCCGATTTGTCTTTTTGGGTCACGACGACGTCGAAGCTCTACCTTGAAATACTTCCCCGTGTAATTCTCCCACGGTTTTAAAACAGATGACAATTTTTAACCCATTGTTTGACAATAATCAGTGTCTTCCATGTAATCCGGGACAAAGGATTATAATTTTCATTTTTTTTCCTCCAAATTATGGGAAAGACATCGGAATGCTCCAAATTTTGATGAATGTAAGCAAATGCTTGAACCACTAGACCACTAGTCCCCTTATAATCAGATTGATCACGTTCTTGATTAAATTTTTCCTGGCTTTCCAAATTTTATAATATTGTTTTTGAACTTTTTTTTATTGACCGCGGTTTTGGTCACAACTTTCACCATAGAAAGCGAAATTTCCGATACTTGGACGTACGTAGAATAATTTAATTCGCTCCTGGAATTTTCGTTTTTTGTGTACCGTAGGCGTTTTTGACCGTTTTTTAATTAAAAACACGAATCTTCATTATAAGGTAGGTGTAGGTGCGTTGTAAACAAACTTTTTTACGTGTAGGAAGTGGATCTACAATTGTTTTTGGCATAAATCCATATTCATCGCCTTGAAAGTGCAGATTTTCCAAGTCTTCTGTAATGAAGACCTTCTTCGATAATTGGAAGCTCTCTTGCATAATCGACCGTCGTGTGTGGCTCCAAAATAGATCCTATCAGTCCTTTTATCCGTCCAACGCAAAAATCAAAAAAAGAATTATTCTAGTAAAAGACCCTGGTGAAAGGTTAACTTGTTAATCGGGAAAACTCCCTATAAGAGAGCCGATGACTATCTTCGCTACTCCAGATTCGGTATTTGAGGTTACCTGTGAATTTTTCGAAATTATAATATTTACGATAAATCATTTTTTGATTTGGAAATCTAAAGAAATTTCCAAGGGAATTCTTTTTTAGACCAAGGATTTGCCAATTTAAAACCATGTAGGCAATTTTCAAGTAGGTGCACCTTTAATATAGATTTCTCTTGATTGCATCAGAGATTGTTCAATCTTTTTTTTTTTAATTATGAGGTTGTGCTGATCGAGAAAAGCGTATGAAGAGAACGTTTCCGGTTCGACCCAGATCTAGTTTTTGAGTTTTTCACGAAATGTCGCCTCGCCACCCACGTCTTCGTCGGGAGATTCCCGAAAAGGTGTAGCCTTGTTAAAATACCCTTCATTCAGTGTCCCTTTTGATTGTTTGTTGACATTGGGTTTTTCTTCCTTATTTTTTCTTCCGATTTTTTTTTCTCCGTTCTTTTTTCTTCGCAAACAGAGTTTTGTCTAGTTGAAAACGCCAATGCTTTTTCTAGACACACCAAAATCAGTGGAAATAGAAATATTTCACTAATTTCTGTATAAACGAAAAAATATTCAACTTTTAGAGACACAAAAGTCTCTCATTTTTGGTCCTTTTACAACAAAGTCTCTCAGTAATACAGCAAAATCTGAGTCTTAGACACCAGAATCTCAGTGAAAAAGCCAATTCTCCAACTTAAGGCACCAAAATCTCAGTAAAAACGCCAAATCTCAAGCTTAAGACACCAGAATCTCATTAAGGAGGATCCGACATCAAAATTCTACCAAGTGTGCGAGTAAGAAGGAAGATGCCCAAAAGTACTTTCCTCGTTTTGAGCACTAAAAATGGTCGGACATTTTTTTTTGAAAAGCGCGTTCTCATTCTTTTGGAAAACTACGTGCTGTCTAGGGAGCAGTTTTTCCGGAAAAATTTTCCTCGGGAAAATAGAAAATGAAATTTTCCACCAAAACTGAAATTTTGAAAAAACAGGTAGTCATCTTGTAGGTTTTGACGAGATGATTTCAAATATGCTAATATTAAGAAGATCGGATGAATAGATTCGTCGGTACGAGATTTTTAAGGAAGGGGAGTTAAATTGTGGGGAAGCAAGGATGACTTATCACTCGTTTTCCTCCAAGGTCATCAAACTTTACAAACGGCTTAATTTTTCTCTTGATTCTCTCTCTTCTTGATTTTCTCTCTCTCTATCTCCTATGAGATAGTTAGGTAGATTTTAGGTATTTTTTCCATTTCATAATATTTATATAGTCCAGGCATCTTAGGATATTTAGCGCGAAATTTAGGTACAGTAATCTCAGTAATACAGTAATCTCCATCATATATTATGTTTTTTATGTCGCTGATTACGAATCTGAAGTTTGCCAACAAAAATTTTGCCCTGAACCTTGCCCAAAATTGCAAAAAAAGTCAAAATTTTGGCACTTTATGAGGTTTTTTTTTTGTATCTCAAAAAACTATAGGGTTCAGCTATTTGACCGTTCAGTAAAAAAAGAAAGCCTATATAGACCTCCGTTTCGAAAATTTCGCAAAACTTCAACG
Source organism: Orius laevigatus (assembly GCA_018703685.1). Classification (NCBI taxonomy): domain Eukaryota; kingdom Metazoa; phylum Arthropoda; class Insecta; order Hemiptera; family Anthocoridae; genus Orius; species Orius laevigatus. Next base: position 28,218 of record JAGWEN010001073.1, read on the forward strand.
GATTTTATAGAAAATTTTATGAGCTTTCATTTTGTACTGAGTAGTAAAGTTGCTTAAATCAATAGTTTTTGAGATACAATCAAAAAACCTCAAAAAGTACCAAAATTTTGACTTCTTTTGCAGTTTTGACAAGGTTCCGGGCAAAATTTTTGTTGGCAAAACTTGAATGAGAAACAAACAATCCTGATGGGAGAATCCCCCAACAATTTTCGTTCTAGAGATACGAAACTCTCAGCAAAAGACAGCTTAAGACACTAGAATCTCAGTAAAAACACATATTCTCGTTCTGGAGACACCACTCGGCTATGCCAATTTTCCAGATACCAGAATCATAGTAAAAAAGCTCATTCTCACTCTAGAGGCACCAAAATCTCAGTAAAGGATTTTATACTAAAAACACGTTTTTCGATGATCCATAGAGCGTCCTTATCACGAATATAAAACATTCAAAATTTAGTTTTCAAAAGAATTTTTAATTTTGAATGTTTTTAAGGGCAGGGTGAAGGGATGCGTCGGGTCCGAACCTGTTCTACTCACGTCCTGAAAACCTACATAGGGGGCCACTTTCAATATTATCAACGTTCAAGAAATTACCAACGTGGAATTTAAAGAATTCCCCAGCGTGAAAAGAGGTTGTCTCTTTAACATAAAAACGCCGTCAAACTCGAAAATTTACATGTCAGTCAAAAACTGCTTTGCGGTTAAACCGATTTCCGGTTAAGGCGATTTATTTCACGCCCTATCGCGAGAACAATTCGACAACTAGGACGCTTAGAAACTTCCATAAGACCCCTTTTGTTCGAAGCGTTTTATCATTTTTAAGACGAGAAATGTTTCAAAATATTCTAAAAAACCGGGAGTGAAACCTTTTAACTTGAGAATCTTCGGAATCCAGTCCATAAATTATTGTGCCACTTTTTACGCTAATTTTCCACAATTTTTTATCCCTAAACAAGGAAGTCTCATGACATATTTATTAAAAAAGGAATTTTTTTCAAAACAAACATTTGATAAAACAAAAAAGAGATAACGTCCCACAAAAAACCACGAGGAATGTTAATAAATTTCACGTGTACGTAAGAAAAAATTACCCCATTCTTTGATTTTCCTGTTATAAAAGTTTAAAAAAATGTTAATTGCAGCCAAACTAGGACATCCTTGAGAGTATCCGTGCATTGTAGATAAACTGACATCCTTTTATATTTCAAAATAATAATAAAGAAAAAACAAATTATAATCGAGAATCCTAAAGGATGGAGTTGATGAGGTCCTCAATTTTAAGCACACGCCTTGTTTTCGATCGCTATAAATGTCACAATGGCCCCATTATTTTGAGAAATCAGCCCCCACAGAATATCCTAATATTTTATTATAAATAATTACCTACAACGAAATATCTTCTTTTATACTAATGGAAATGGAATAAAGATGTCGGATGATGAAAGGGACCTAATCAGAAGACCCCACGCGGTTTTTGAGTGAAAAACGCACATTTTAGTTCGTTTCAATTTATGGTCGCTCATGTGCCTTTTAATATCTAATCTATGTCGACCGTTGTCTACGGTACGTTTTAATTTTATTCAAAGCCACGAAACAATACGCACCCTCGCATTTAACTGTTGACTTAGGTATCTTTTGTTTTTTAATACAAGGTTTGTTGGTTTATTTTTGTTTTTCTTTGAACATTTTGCGGAATTTGTTAGGAATGAGATAAGTAGGCAGTATTGTCACCAAATATGGGATTGGACCAATCTGGTAACTCTAGAAGAAGTCCAATTTGTGATATTATTTAGTGATTCAAGTTCAGCCAATTGGCGATGAATAGTCCAATGAGGCAACCCTGGGCAGTACAAAGTCGACTAGTTTTTCGACGTATTGGCCCAATCTAGCAACACAATTTGCGATGGATCGTCCAATCTGGCAACCCTGGTCAGTACAAAGTCGACTAGTTTGCGATGTATTGGCCCAATCTAGCGCCACCGGGAAGTGCTAAGTCGCTTTTGCGATGGATCGTCCACTCTGGCAACCCTCGTCAGTACCTACAAAGTCGACTAGTTTGCGATGTATTGGCCCAATCTAGCAACACAATTTGCGATGGATCGTCCAACACCCTCTCTGCGTGCATGTATTGGCCACTGGGCAGTAAATCAATGCAGAATGCGTTTGACTGGGCAGTCTAAGTCGCCCAATTTGCGATCGTCATGGCAACCCTGGGCATACAAAGTCACTATTTGCGAGTATTGCCCCACTGGGCAGTGCTAAGTCGCCTAATTTGCGATGAACAGTCCTATGTGGCAACCCTGGGCAGTACAAAGTCGACTAGTTTTTCGACGTATTGGCCCAATCTAGCAACACAATTTGCGATGGATCGTTCAATCTGGCAACCCTGGGCAGTACAAAGTCGACTAGTTTGCGATGTATTGGCCTAATCTAGCAACACTGGAAAGTGCTAAGTCGCTTTTGCGATGGATGGTCCAATCCGGCAACCCTGGGCAGCACAAAGTCGACTAGTTTGCGATGTATTTGCCCAATCTAGCGCCACTGGGCAGTGCTAATAATGCATTAGACTTTAGAGATACCAGGGAGGGCAGGGAGTGCTAAAATTGGCTCGAACGTCGCTATCTTGTCCAACCTCGAGAAACATCTTAGTTCGGTGAAAACGTCGATTACAAAATTTTGAGGAAAATTAACAATAAATGTTACGAAATATTAAGCATCCCGGTCGAAAATCAAAGGTTTCTCTTTTGAAGGAGTTTAAGAGCCCACTTGTAATTTTCGATCGTTATCTCAATGGTACTTCATAAGTCATTTAGGTACACTTAAAAGAACAATCATTTTGAATATTAATATAAAATGACGGTTTTTTTGGGGTCAACTCGGAGAAATTTGTAGGGCGGTAATAAAACCTCAAGATGTTGGAATAGGAGACAAGTGTGCCGGAGAAATCCGACCGCGTGCGGCTCTTTTATTTTAAAAATGCAACCCTTCTAATAGGACGGTGATTAGAAGGCGAGTCTTCCGGCCTAAGAAGGCCACGGAGCTTGTCTGGAGTCTTTCCAAAAGGAGGAAATTATCTTCATCTAAACACGTTACTTTTGGTGCTAACAAAAATCTCGGATGCTAGTGGTGTCCTGACACCTATAGATATTCTGCTTTGACGTATTGTTGGGAAATCAGATGTTCAAAATAAGCCGGTCTCGATCGGACTATTAGTTTTGCCTCCGGAGCTTTTTGATAACGTGGGACGAACCGTGGTAACGGTGATTCGACGTCAACCACAGTTACAAAAATGTAATTGCTCTCAAGATGTAAAAATAAAAAAAAAGTAGAAAAAAAAATCTTGCGGGGATTTACGGTTCTCCTGACCCACTCTTACAAAATTAACCACTTGAGGTTTTTAACAAGATTTTTTCAAAGGAGTCAATTAAACTTCTATTAAGGTAGGAATTAACATAAAATCGAAAGCTCTGCGACTCGAGTAGCCATTGTTTAGGAAGGAAAAAGATTTGAAACCGCGAAATCTTTTTTCTTCCTTCCGGGAACCTTTCTAATCGTTTCAAAATCTGTTATTTTCACGCTTTATTGGAGCTAGGAGTACCATCTCGGGACATTATCGGCAAAAGGGTTTTTCCTACTTTTTTTCTTCGCTCTTTCCTTTTTATTCCTCGTTCTCCAGACTTTCTTGCCATTACCATATTTGAAGTTTCAAGGGGAAAACTTTCTATAAAAATAAAGGCACGATTTCCGTGATCTTTAGTTTTCTTATGGTAATTTCATAAAATTTCATTACTTTTTTTCTATTTTTATCTAATTACTTGAAAAACAATTTTTTTAAACAAATAGGATCAGTAATTTTGTAGGGAATCCCACCCCTCAGGTGTTTCGTTGGATCTATTTTCGATTGGATAGTAGAGAATTGTTGATGATCTAGTTTTCCAGGTAGGGCGTTTTAAATAATGGAATCTTCACTATAAAAAGTAGTTTGTGACCCTGATAACGAGCACTTGGCTCTTTTTTTCTCTTCCATGAAGTCTGTACCGTTGGTTGACATAAAAAACCATCGTCGGTCAATTTTCTTTTTCGAAACCTCGATTGTTCTCGGAGACGGGTAACGTTCGTGTGGCGATCCGTAAACGCGACGATGACCGGGGAGGAGCGTATCGGGAGACACGCATCACCGACTTCTCTTCCACAGAGTACAATGGGGCCCCCTTTTATTTCTCTAGATTTGAAACAGTATTTTTCAACGGAATATCATCTCGGAAAATGTGAGGTTATTTTTTCAGTAAAAAACAGCCTTTGTGAAAAGTCATGTTTGCAGGCTCAGAATCGAACAGCATTTTGGGGAATGCCAATATCCTAAGATAAACTCAAAATTGAGTTAAAATGCTAAAATTACTAAAGAAGGAGGTAGTTTGAGGTAATTAGAGGGTTTTGGGGGTAGTTTTCCAGTAAACCCTGGAGTGAGGGAGTTCACTTCTTGATAATAATTGATTACAGATCTCTCAATACAGTTTACGTACCATTAGTGACGTCATTTAGTGACGCTTATGAATGGCGATTCCTTCTGTCCCTATCTACTTACCGACGAGGAAATAAGGGGGTAGTTTTTGGGGAATAAGAGGGTTGCTAGGGTAATAAAAGGTGTGGCAATAGTTTGGATAGTTTGAGGGGTTATAGGGGTATTCGGTCTTTTTAAGAGGATCTTTAGGAATTATTCTCGAATTTATTCAACTGCGTGTAAGATCCATAAATTGTTATTTCTTTCAACAATTCTTAAGCTTACATTAATAATGAACAAGGTCAATTCTTCCGCGTCGCCGTCTTAATGCAATTGCGTCTACAAGCTTTTAAATTTTCCGTATTCAACAATATTGAAACATGTTCATTAAATTCATAACGTGAGATTCTAGAAGCCCCATTTTCATCACGTATATGACCGCTCATTTTAAAAAAATCTCACGTAATCAATTATAAAAATATAAATATTCCTTCCTAAATCCGTTGAAGACTTTAATTCCGGGATAAAACCTCATTTATGATGTAACTCGAATTAAAAATTTATTTGATCGTGGCCAGGAGACCTTTTTCTTGTTGACAATTTAATTATAAAGGAGGTTTTGGGTCAAGTGTGCTTTCGCGTTTTGTTTACTGGGTGGTTAGTATTTTGTTCCCTTATTTGATTTTAAATTATGGGGTTTGGGAAGTTTCCAAAAAAATTTCTACATGGAAATCTTAAAAAAGGGAGTCAGACTAATTTTTGAGAAAAAATTAAGCATAGGCTTGATTTCTGCATGAAACGTTGTGCCTAAGCACATTGAGGAAAAAAAAGTTGCGAAAAATAAAAGTTGCGGTTCAAGGCTAACAATCTGGAGGAACTATTATTTTATTAAGAGATTCAATTCGTACGTTCCTACAGTAGTTATCATGTTTTGATGATATTCCACTTTGATATCCCTACGGTAGGGATTGAAAGGGACTTGACTTGGCTCACATTCTGAACAAAAGTTGCGGCGGGAACTTTCAGGACAAAAAGTTGCGCTTGGAAGCTCAAAATTGTGGAGAAAAAGTTGCGCCTTTAAGCTCCTATTCTGGAGGGGAAATTGCGGCTTAGGGATTACTTTCGGGTCAAAAAGTTGCGCTTTAAGGCTTAAATTAATGGGGAAAAGTCGCGTCTTTAGGCTCTAATTCTGGAGCGAAAATTGCGGCTTAGGGATTACTTTCGGGTCAAAAAGTTGCGCTTAAAGGCTCAAAATTATGGAGGAAAAGTTACATTTAAAGGCTCAAATTACGAAGGAAAAGTTGCGCCTTGTCTCACAATCTGAAGAAATAATTGCGGCAAATGGAGACTTTTTGTCGCTCCAAGACAGCCTGACAGATTTTGGAAGTTTTTTTGACAATACAGATACATAGTTTTAAACGTAATTTGACAGTTTTCGAACGTTTTAGACCGTTTTTTAACCTTTATGACCGTGCTAGACAGTTTTTGAGGGTGCTTGGACCATTTCAGAGAGTATTTAGACATGTTTTGACCGTTTTGCAGCCAGTCAGCAGGAAAATATCAAACCAAATATGCTTTGTGTGCTGTTAACTTGCCGGCGATTAAGTTGCCAGTGTGCTAGGGCCCTAAGAGAAAAAGTTGCCCCCAGGCTCACATTCTGGACAAAAAGTTGCGGTTTTGAGACAACTGATGAGGCGAAAATTTGCACAATTCAAGGATTATGCCAAACTGGCAACAGCCCCCAAGTGTCCTAGCCATGCTCGACAACAGCTACACCGATTGAGAAATCGTGCTCATTTTCTAAAATATCGTTAAGTTGGTACGTTAAAGAATAAAGATCCCTTTGTGCCTGATCACGTGGCTGTTGAAAGGTCTCTTTTAAAACCTGTAAGGAGAAAAATTCATAAAATTCACCAACCTTGCAAACGGAGTGTGTTCGACATCGTAAACGTCGGTTATCGGCTCGGTTTTAATAATCGACTTCAAAGTTTCCTCGTCGACTTGTAAAAGCCCTTTATGGGACTTGCACACTTCCACGTTTGTATGTTTCATTTTGAGTATTCGACAAAAAAACCGTTAAAACAAAAACAACTGGATAAAAAGTTCAACGACAGGTGATCAATAAGATGACATCGCGTATTTACGGTTTGAGCTTTTTTTGAGCATTTTCGTGGGTAAAATATCGTAAGTTTGCCCTCCCGGAGCCACCTGTTGATCGAGATCAAATATTTAGAGGAGGAATTAGCACAACACAAAAAGTTCCGATTCCACTTAAGCACGAGTTTTTGTTTTTGTTTCTTTTTGTTTTGAAGTTCGGATACAAGGGACGACCGTTAAGCCCGGAGCGAGAAGACACAATGGCGTTAAGGTTAAACAAGGCTGGAGGCATGGGTTTCGAGGGAGGGGATTTGGTGGGAGAAAGGCATTTTTTTTACCTCTCACTCTTTTATCCCGGGCTTCGCATTCACTAATGTGATAACAGTCGCCATCTAACGGGGAATAAATCAAACAGACAAAGCATAAATCTTTGGAACTTTTTTGGTTTTCCTTCTTCAGTTTTCTTTGCCAACTTTAGGTCGAGTCCAGGTTTTATTTGGACTTCTCGGGAATGAATCTTGCTAATTAGCGATCTAACGTTGACAATCTGAAGGGCGATAGTGAATTCGACCAACTTAATTAATTAGCATCATCGTTAGCATGTTATCTAATGGTAAATTAGACCTATGTAAGCCTAGCTAGGGAGTAGGCTATCTATAAATATAAATCAATAAAAAAAGGGCCTTTTTTGGTGGTAAAGAAACAAATACTAGCTAAAGGGGCCTTAGAGGCCAAAAAAAAAGATATAAAAAATCAAGCTAAAAAGGACCCTTTTCATAATTAAAGAAGATAAAAAAAAACCTAGTTAAAAGGACCCCGGATGTCCTAAAAAGATCAAAAAACAACCTAAAAAGGGCCTCTAGTATCCAAAAAGATTAAAAAATCAAGCTAAAAAGGGCCCTTTTTAGTCCAGTCAATCTAAGCCTGGGGGTTGACAAAATGTATTTTGTTTATCACGGAAATTTGTAGGGGTATGTCCCCTGATTAACCACAAAAAAGTCGCTACTGAAACCCGTGAGGAGTGGCGTCTAGAGCGTGTATAGCGGGATTGTGTCGTCGTTTGTTTCGGCAAATACATCTCGAAAACGTCGTTGCAGTAGTGCGTCGCCCTGAATAATTTTTGTATGTAGATATAAAGATTATTAAATTTTCTATAATTTTGTGCGATGATGATTTTTCGTAGGACACAACGCTTTTCTGTAGCGATGAGGTCGCAAAAAACCAGGGTTTCATTTGAATCTAAAGAGACAGAAGACGTCATACTAATCACAAAAGACTCGAGAGCAGCTCGAGAAGTCTAGGAGCGGAGTGTCTCCGGAAAGTGCTATTCCTAATCCTATCTTAGTATGTCCTATGTTTCGAGCCCGCCACGATACCTTGAAGGTTCCACCAGAAAACTCAACGAAAATTCATTTAGGACGCCCTGGGCAAGTCCAGAACCGCATTTTAATAAATGTTGAACTGGCTATATTACTATGATCCTCGGCCACTAGTGACTTTCCCATCAGCGTATTTTTAAGCCCTATCTCAAACTTCAGGTTCTCGCAGAAAAAGAAATCGCTGAAATGCCCTTATGTCCTGCTGAAAGCGAAGTACCAGTAACGCCCGGCTTTCATCGATACAGAGCCATTATCTTCAATAGGCTTCTACTGGTGAAGTACAAGCTCTAAATACAAGTCTCGTTAACTTCAAACAATCGGAGGTAGCTGCAGCTGCTTTCATAGGTGAGAGTGACTTATTGCTGAGCTTCATTAGGATGTCGACCTTCATGACATCATAAATATAATAATTCGCTAAAGATAGTGGCTAGGAGTCTTCCTAGGAGCAATAGTATGACAGAGTTGACATATCCTCGAGTTCGGTAGTCGTCCTCACCTACAATAGCCGATAAATCAGCTCCCTCCAAATATGGTAGACTGGCGATTTCGGCGCCAAACAGAAACGAGTCGTGTGTATAGTACGGCTGCTACTGTATCATCTCGAAATGTAAAATCTGGCAGTTCTCATTAAAATGAAAAAACGTTGTGTCAGCGCTGATATCGTGATCACAGAAGGCGTGAGCTGTTTCAATTTGTAATATTAGAATCTTCAGACACAAGTAAATTAGAGATAAAAGAGTGGCTCGTGTAGTCAATTTAACGAATTTTAGCGCGATTAATAAACTAAACTTTGTGTTTTTTAAAAGTGTCAAAAGTGTGTGCATTCTGAGTCAAATCGAACGTTGAATAGTGTGGTGCGTAGTGTGTACGAATCTCGGTGCGAATCAAAAATATGGGTTTTAAAACATTTAAAAAAGAAATAACGAAGTTAGTTGCTGTTTGGAGGCACGCGCTGTATATCGCAAACGCATTTTTAAATCATACTCAGAATACCGATCAATTCTTTGGCTTTTTAATTAGCTAAGGGGGTTTACATTAAACTTTTTCGATAAAACGCCATTTTTTAACGCTCTCCATCAAAATTATCATGTATTTCCGATACAGCACTCGATGTGATAAGCTCTTAGCCGAAAGCCGCCGTGAGGCCAGGCCCCATAGCCATGCTTTCTCCCGGATATCCGTAAAGTGTACTTAATAAAAGTTGTAGAGAATTCAATTACCTTAAAGAAATAACTCTCAAAAAGCAATTCACGATCAATAGGCAGGGTATTAAGGAATATAGTCTAGTTAAGAAGACCCCTAGTGTCCAAAAAGATCAAAAATCAATCTAAAAAGGGCCCTTTTTAGTCATAAAGGAACAAAATCTTGTTAAAAGGACCCCGCGTGTTCATAACCGATCATAAAAGAAGCTAAAAAGGGCCCTCTGATCGTAAGTAGTTACTTATAGGTTGATTTATAGAGTAGGTACAATTTAGAGAATGGATGTAGCGAACAAGGGGAGTAATAACAGAAACGTGGTAATGATGTGCATATAAACTCCCAAACTCTAGAGTTAGTGACTCGATAATGGTAATTGAATACTAAGGTGGGTACCGCGAACGTTGATAACATTGTTCACAGGTTTAGGCTAAAAGCAGGTGATGACGGTGTAGCGAAGCGGGGGGTGCTTTCATCAATTTTGTCTTCCATATTAATATCATAGCCCGTAGTCTAGTCGCGGAATAATTCACAACTTTACCATTAGATAATTATTAGAGATTTGAGAAAATATTACCTTATCCTCGCTCTGAATAATGGTGCTAATGCAGTCGTGACAGATTTTATGGCCCATTTATGCGGGGTTGGTGATATTTTTTGAGGGTCAAGGGGATGAATCATAGTTTAGGGCGGAGTGGTTGGAAATTCGTTTATGAAGGGCGTTTAACCAGCTGGGTGCAATAGACTTGGCTCAAAGGAAACTGAAGTGCAGTAATATGGGAGGGTGGTAACCAGATTGTTGCAATGGGGGTGCTAGGGGTGGAGGGGGGAGGGTCGTGGAGGATAGAAGAGGTGATAGGAGAGTTTGAGCTCATTAAAAAATGAGCTTAAACTCCCAATCCCGGTCCCAATTCCGGGGGAAGGCCACGAATTATGGGATAATCTTTGAACCAATTATTATAAAATGTATTTTTCAAAATGATGTTCTAAGGTTAAAATGTAAATCCAGTGAAAACTGCAAAGGAGGGAGAAAAAGCCAAAGTGTACCTACCATAAAGCTTTATATGAAAATTTCGTTAGTGAAGCTCCTTGACGTCATAAAGGTATAAGGTAGGGATTTCAAATATCGGATTCCAGAATCAAGATATTTTCCATATTGACAATATTTAGTCCTATAAAAAATTGTGCATTTTGCCCAGGGGTCCCAACTTGAACACAAAAGGGTGGAAGAAGATCAAGCAAACACGGGAGGAAACAGGGGAGAAAGAGGAGACGGGGTGGGGGAGGGTAGGGAAGGTGATGGGTGAGTGGGGGAGGGTAGGGAAAGTGATGGGAGAGTGGGGGTTACAGGGTAGGTGATGGGAGAGCTGTGGGAGTCGTGGAGTATAGAAAAGGTGATGGGAGAGTAGGGGAGGGTGGAGAAGGTGACGGGAGAGTAGGGGAGGGCGGAGAAGGTGATTGGAGAGTAGGGAGGGTGGAGAAGGTGATGGGAGAGTAGGGGAGGGTAGGAAAAGTGATGTGAGAGTGAGGGAGGTTAGAGAAGGTGATGTGAGAGTGGGGGATAGTAGGGAAGGTGATGGGACAGATGAAAGTTTTTTATTTTTCACGGTAGAAGATGCGAGCATCGATGAAGAGTTGGAGTATACCGCGGTCAGCATCATGCGGCGATGGCGCACGCTTGATGTCTGTTCCGCCTCGATGTAAAGTTCAGCACTTTGCCGGACCAAATACGCGCGAACTACGTCTCGACCTAAGATCAAGCCTAAGGAAGCGCGAAAACTGGAAACACAGCGACGCATGGAATCAGCTTTACGTGCACCACCGTTCATCCAAATATGAGACCACTCAAAGAAGACTACGGAAAATGCCTCGAAAAGAGTATGACGGACTCTCACAGCGCATCTCATTCGACTGCAGTCGACAAATGAACTAGCGCCCGGGTAATACCAATCATTTACGTCCATTAAAGTCTATACCAAAATTATCTAAAATTAAGTCCCAACGCAGTGTCTCTGTAGGTCTAATAGTGTCTTGAGATAGCGTTGACACTTTAATAGTTAAAATTTAGTACTTTTTCCGTTTTGCCTCATAACTTCGAAATATTCAGTTGTGCGCAATAAGGTCACTCAGTACAATATATAGCCCAGATAATTACCTAAATTTAAGTGTCTAATCCTCACCCTCGTAGGTCCAATCGTTCCTGAGATATTAACTGTAAGTTTAAATCTTTTGGACTTCTGTTGTTGCCTCGTAACGTCTAAAATATTAGTTATACTGCGCGAACGTCACTCAACAGCAATGATGTATAGCCATACAAATTATCCGTAAAATCGAAGCACCACCGAGCTGTAGGTGCAATAGTACCTGAGATATTGAGCTTTGAATTTTGAATTTTTTCTAGCTCGAATAAACATTTGGTGTTCAGCGACTTGACTACACTTCAGTGTACAAAATTAAATGATTATGAAATTTAGAGTCGAATGAGCTTTCCGAGAGTCAAACAGTCGGTCCGAGCCGATTCAAAAGATCATGCTGAGCGAAAGATGAGATGTCTCTGTCTTTGGACATGCTGAACTACTTTTTGTGTCTTTTTCATGGAGGAAGTGGGTCGGGTGGAAAACGCAATCGCGCATGAAGTCGCTCAGGAAACGGAATATCGCGCTAAGGGAAAGGAATCGGATGTCAAGCAGCAATGCATGTCTGCAGCAGCGTATCGGACGTAAGGGGATATCGCTACTTCGAGAACAAGACAGAATACGAAGAGTAAAGAAGCGCGCTAGCGAAGGTCTCAGCAGCCAATGAGGAGCACGGTCAAAGACAGTCAATCAAGCGATCTGGCCGTCAAATTAAGTTCAACAACAGACTTGAAGCGTGTCTCACCGATGAAAGGAATCGCGGCGATGCATTGGAACTACAATCTCATCTATGTCGAAAGGGACACTGTATTCACAAAGAAATGTGAGGTATAGCTCGCTGAAGATTGGCGCATGCGCAAAAGAACAGAATAAAGTCATCGAAAGCGAAGCGCTAAGGAATTGATCGAAGAAGTAAGTCGTCTCTATTTTCAAGAATTATCCAATAATTGAACTCTGAGACAACAAAGACGTTGTCTTACAGATCAAAAGTGCAAATCTGCTGATAACATCGGCACTTCAGGACAGAGATAAGGCCTTGAAAGAGTGCTAACGATCTAAGGCAGAAATGTGGCGAGTGTCAAAGAAGAAAGTCAACGTGATAGCCATAAGGCGAGATATGATTCGATCATATAGAGCCTGGTGTGTGTTCCTTTTTTAATATCGTTAGTAAAAATAAGTTTTTTGTGTTTCTCGACCGGGGCAATCGTGTAGAAGTGGCCTCAGGAGCGTGTTATGAGGGATTTTTCCCAATACATCGATAAACCGTAGGTCGTACGCACAGCATTAAGCACAAAAATAAAGAAAATGAAAATTCCTACATGATTTCATTCATGCTGAACTTTTGTGTAGGACCCTAACGTTGGTCTGTGAAATGCGATGCTACGATCTGACCAAATAAAGAGCAATCAGTCTTATTTCTTGTAAAGCCGCGTAGCTCAGAAACGGGTGGTCCCTACAAAACAGCTTCACTAAATGAATATGTGTAGAAATTTAAGACGCTTTATTTTTGTGCTTAAATATACTTTTTCACCTACGACCGTACGATTTTCGAGATATTGGCAAAGAAAATACCGATCCATACAATTCCGCCGCAGAAAACACAATTTTGTCTTTTCTCAATGTAGATTAACACTAATATTTGAATGTAAATAAATAGGGATTCGGGACGAACAAGACCATCGGGAGATCCTCAGTCAAGTTCGATGGATCTGTTCGGTAAATGTCAGAAAGAGCGGCCGATGGACAATTTGGACCAGCCGGAACCTCGAGATCTTGAGCATCGAGTGCTGAACACAGCAGGTCGACTTAACTTCAAGCGAATTGACAGAGGCGCTGCAGGAAGCGGAAGTCTGCTAAAAATGCCGAGACGCGATTGGGCCTTTACAGTGAACGCGCATAATAATCGTTTTGGAACGCCCTGCCAGGGAGAGGCATGCCCCGGACGCTTTCGGAGACCGCTGTTCTTTCTATGCGGAAAGAGCGCTGACAGAAGCGATCAAAGACTCGCTTAGATCAGCCCTCCGGAGACAGCGTACGACATCAACACAGGCAAAGACGAGACTCCAAACAGCTCAAAGTGTTAAAAGAGGAGATGGGCAAGCGGCTCTCTCGAAAAGGAAAGTCAGCTCGTCGCACTTCATCGTCCGCTCGGACAACAATACAGCCATGACTCTCCGCCATCGATACTGACATGCAGGACATGCGAATCCGAAAGCTAAGCATTCGACTATCGTAAGTTTCTAAA
>JAGWEN010001074.1:0-41758 GCA_018703685.1 Orius laevigatus
TTGACACTCGCACAAACCTTCTTGTCTTAAAACGTCCGGAGTGTCTTTAAAATAAAGAGTCCGAGAAGTAAAGCGACTTGCCAAATCTCAGTGACATAATCCATTACCCATTAAGGGATTCTTTAAAGCCGTTTCATGGACAGATAGGAAATAAAGAAAAATAAAAGCACACTAGGAACGACTATTACGATAATAAGGATCCCTGAAAATTTCATGTCGATCGGTTCAAAGGGAGCCGAGAAATCTTCAGAATTTTTGTATAAGACGACGTCGACCTGAAAAGTTTTCCTCCGCCCACCTAGACATCCCCTTCTTTAGCTCCACCTGCATGGTTTTTAGGCAGAAAGCCAATCACGTATACGAAGTACGGGGATTATAACTTCAGAAACTCAAAAGTATAAAATTGGACAATTCTTGGCAAAATCTATAAGTCCGAAATCAAGTTTTCATTTTTGATTGATGATTTTTAAAAACTATTCCTTTTTCAATTTTGGATGGTAAAAAGTATTGTTAAATTATCAATATGTCATAATTATGAGTAGAAATAGAAATAAAAATGCAGGTTGACTGTTCAACAGTACCGCAAAGAGTTGCGGGTTTAGCATTCATTTGCCTTCGACTTCCAAAAAAAATTTTTTTTTCTTTAGGTTTCCCCATGTTACCAAAAAAAAAAGAAAAAAAAGAAAGGTGTATAAAAAGGATCAAAAATCAATCTAAAAAGGGCCCCTAAGTGTCCAAAAAGGATCAAAAATCAATCTAAAAAGGGCCCCTAAGTGTCCAAAAAGGATCAAAAATCAAGCTAAAAACAAAAAAGGGCCATAAGTGACCAAAAAGGATCAAAGATCAAGCCAAAAAGGGCCCCCCGGTATCCCAAAGGGATCAAAATTCAAGTTAAAAAGAACTCCTAGTGTATAAAAAGGATCAAAATTCCAGCTAAAAAGGTCCAAAAAATATTATCTTGTTAAATGGGCCCCTGGTGCTAAAAAATGATCAAAAACAAGCTAAAACAAGCTATTTGTCGTAAAAAAAATGTCTGGTTAAATGGGCCCTAGTGCCCAAAAATGATCAAAAAACAAGCTAAAAAGGCCCCTATTAACTTCGTAAAGGAGCAAATTTTGGTAAGGGGGCCCCACGAATTGGGACCCCCGGTGACCAAGCGACGCCACTGGTGGAAGCCTTTGAAGAACCCACTTTTAAATAAATTTCCCTTTTTGGAGGTTCCACTACCATAACTACCAGAGTACTGGGTGTCCTTTATTTGCGAATTATTTCTTTTGAGGTAAACTTTCCTCAAACACTTGCCAACACTACTTATTTATCAAGTTCTTTGAATTTGTAAGATTTTGGAAACATCCCAGAGAATAATATTTACCGATTGGCTATACATAGAGAGGTAGATAATATAAATTCTCAGAAACTAAATAAAAATGTCCACAACGCCTGTTCCGGGGGATTTAAAATCGATTCTTATGATTAAAAAGGTGGTCTGGTAGTTATGGAAGTGGAACCCATAAAATGGCAACTTTCTCAGGAGGTAATGGGTGCCATGGGTGGTTATCTACTGATAACGCCATTTTAGGTTAAGTATTCTTTGATAAGAATTTCCTTGGATTTTGAAATAAAAGTCGGGTAAACGGTGAATAAAGTGGAAAAGAAGAATTTTCTGTGGGTATAGGGAGGGTCGGAGGGTTTCTTTCGGAACTAATTGCCTGGCCGTGGTTAGCCTCTGAGTCACGAGTCACCCACACTTGCACTAAATTTGGACGTTTCCCTCCCTCTCTCACCGAATGCACGCGCGCCTTCTCAGATTGGGTTACGTTTTTCATCCTTTTTCTCGTCTCTGATTTAAGATTCCAACTTAGACGTCTCACTTAGTCTATTTTTACCTTTTCGCCTCACTATTTCTTTTTTTAGAGACCCGAAACGATGATATGTATTCGCCTTTACTTTTTTCATTTATTTATCCTCCCCCGGCGGAATTCATTCGAACTTTCTCACCCGCCATTTTCGAAAAGGCCGAGGAGACCCCGTTGGGTCAATTTGACTTTTGATGGGACAAAGCGTTGCCAGTTTGGGCGATTTATCGCAAATTGGGCTACTTCTGCCAGGCCAAATCTGGCAACCCTGAGATCTGACAATGTTGGGCTTTTGACATGGTTGCCAATTTGGGAGATATATCGCGATTTGGGAAACTTTTTTGGGGCCTAATCTGGCAACACTGTCATCTGACAAAGTTGGGCTTTTGACAGTGCTGCCAGTTTGGGCGATATATCCCGAATTGGGATACTTTTATAAGGCCCAATCTGGCAACCCTGTAATAAAGTTGGGCTCATGACAGTGTTGCCAGTTTGGGCGATTTATCATAAATATTGCTACTTTTGGGGGCCGAATATCGCAAATTGGGCTGCTTTTATAAGGTCCAATCTGGCAACCCAGCAATCCTATTAAGTTGGGCTTATGACAGTGTTGCCAGTTTGGGCGATATATTGCAATTTGGGCTTATTTTTGGGGCCTAATCTGGCAACCCTGTTACACATCTGACAAAGTTGGGCTTTTGACAGTGTTGCCAGTTTGGGCGATATATCGCAAATTGGGCTACTTTTTGACACCCAATCTGGCAACACTGTCATCTGACAATGTTGGGCTTTTGACAGGGTTGCCAGTTTGGGAGATATATCGCGATTTGGGCTACTTTTTTTGGGGCCTTATCTGGCAACCCTGCAATAAAGTTGGGCTTATGACAGTGTTGCCAGTTTGGGCGATATATTGCAATTTGGGCTTATTTTTGGGGCCTAATCCGGCAACCCTGTTACACATCTGACAAAGTTGGGCTTTTGACAGTGTTGCCAGTTTGGGCGATATATCGCAAATTGGGCTACTTTTTGACACCCAATCTGGCAACACTGTCATCTGACAATGTTGGGCTTTTAACAGGGTTGCCAGTTTGGGAGATATATCGCGATTTGGGCTACTTTTTTTGGGGCCTTATCTGGCAACCCTGCAATAAAGTTGGGCTTATGACAGTGTTGCCAGTTTGGGCGATATATTGCAATTTGGGCTTATTTTTGGGGCCTAATCTGGCAACCCTGTTACATATCTGACAAAGTTGGGCTTATGACGGTGTTGCCAGTTTGGGCGATTTATTGTAAACTGGGTTAGTTTTTGACACCCAATCTGGCAACACTGTCATCTGACAAAGTTGGGCTTTTGACAGGGTTGCCAGTTTGGGCGTTTATCGTAAATTGGGCTATTTTTTGGGGGCCTTATCTGGCAACCCTGCAATAAAGTTGGGCTTATGACAGTGTTGCCAGTTTGGACGATTTATCGTAAATTGGGCTACTTTTGGGGGCCGAATATCGCAAATTGGGCTGCTTTTATAAGGTCCAATCTGGCAAACCAGCAATCCTACAAAGTTGGGCTTATGATAGTGTTGCCAGTTTGGGCGATTTATTGTAAATTGGTCTACTTTTTGACACCCAATCTGGCAACACTGTCATCTGACAAAGTTGGGCTCATGACAGTGTTGTCAGTTTGGGCGATTTATGGAAAATGGGGCTACTTTTGGGGGCCGAATATCGCAAATTGGATTGCTTTTATAAGGTCCAATCTGGCAACCCAGCAATCCTACAAAGTTGGGCTTATGATGGTGTTGCCAGTTTGGGCGATTTATTGTAAATTGGTCTACTTTTTGACACCCAATCTGGCAACAATGTCATCTGACAAAGTTGGGCTTTTGACAGGGTTGCCAGTTTGGGCGATTTATCGTATATGGGGCTACTTTTGGGGGCCGAATATCGCAAATTGGGCTGCTTTTATAAGGTCCAATCTGGCAACCCAGCAATCCTATTAAGTTGGGCTTATGACAGTGTTTCCAGTTTGGACGATATATTGCAATTTGGGCTTATTTTTGGGGCCTAATGTGGCAACCCTGTTACACATCTGACAAAGTTGGGCTTTTCACAGTGTTGCCAGTTTGGGCGATATATAGCAAATTGGGCTACTTCCTAATCTGGCAACCCTGTTACATATCTGACAAAGTTGGGCTTTGACAGTGTTGCCAGTTTGGGCGATATAACGTCAATTGGGCTACTTTTTAGGGGCCTGATCTGGCAACCCTGCAATATACAGGGTAGGGCTTTAGGAGGTTAGGGATACTGATAAGAGATAACCTAAAAATGGACATTTAGTAAAAAATCACGGATCTTTACCAAATTTTTGAGAAAAGTTACCACTTTTGGACTTCCACTTCCATAACTCCCAGACGCCCACCTTTTGGCTGAATGCGACCCAAAAGGTGGCTGCTTGGGGAGTCTTCTTTTATGTAATTCATTTTATCTTGGCACGCTCTCGGACGTCTTTTAATGGAAAACGAAGCAATTAATCATAGATTTTTCTTTGATTATGTATTGCTTTTATTTATAAGTGAAAGAAACTTACCTCCTTTTAATTTCACCTGTCGACATATCTCTTTGCTTCGTAAACTCGCATAAACATTCGAATTCCTTTCAAAAATAAGACTTTTTCGAGTCAAATATTGACCATTCTAAGGAATTTAGAAGCAAAGTATTGGTCCTGGAGCTTGCCCAGAGACACGAACTTTCTCAAAGGTCTACAGATTTCGGGGGATCCATAAATTTCGGGGGAAATGAATCCTTTTTTTCTAACATAACTTGAATTTGGTGATAATTTTATGAAAATGGGACTAATTTCACTCAAACACATTATAATTAAATAATTACTTAATTAATTAATTAATTTTTGGACAATTTTATTTTTTCCATCATAACATGAATTTGGTGATAATTCTCTAAAAATGGGGCTAATTTCACTCAAACACATTATAATTACCTAATTAGTTAATTAATTAATTAATGGAAAAAAACTTTTTTTTTTCCAACCATAACTTGAATTTGGTGATAATTTTATGAAAATGGGACTAATTTCACTCAAAATCATTATAATTACCTAATTAGTTAATTAATTAATTAATTTTTGAGATTTTTTTTTCAATCATAACTTGAATTTGGTGATAATTTTATGAAAATGGGACTAATTTCACTCAAACTCAATATATATACCTAATTAGTTAATTAATTAATTAATTAATTTTTGAGAATTTTTTTTTTCAATCATAACTTGAATTTGGTGATAATTTTATGAAAATGGGACTAATTTCACTCAAACTCAATATAATTACTTAATTAGTTAATTAATTAATTAATTAATTTTTGGAAAAAAAATTTTTTTGCAATCATAACTTGAATTTGGTGATAATTTTATTAAAATGGGACTAATTTCACTCAAACTCAATATCATTACCTAATTAGTTAATTAATTAATTAATTAATTTTTGGAAAAAAAATTTTTTTACAATCATAACTTGAATTTGGCGATATTTTTATGAAAATGGGAAAATTAAGTTAATTAGTCTTAATTACCTAATTACATAATTAATTACCTCATTAGTTAATGAAATTTAATCGGGATCACGTGAAGATTAATTGGTTAAAATTTGGTGAAGATCGGACCGGTAGAAAGCCCGTAGCACATTTTTGCAAACTTTAGACAGACATATCTCCGCCATTTTGTCGAATTTCAAAAATCGCTCTCGTCACTTTCAAGATAACCACGAAAGGAAGATTGTGTGAAATTTTCGTGAAAATCGGATAAAAATTGTGGCCGTGAAGTGTTCCGAGAAAAAAAGGCGACGGACGGACGGACGGCACCACAGACAAAGTCATGTCCAGGAAAGATCAAAAGTCAGTTTGACCCTAGGGGGTCTGGAAGACCCTCCCCCAAAAACCCGAATCCGACGGTAATACAATAACTTCTCTTTGAGAAAGTTAATAAATAAGACTTTTTCGAGTCAAATATTGACCATTCTAAGGAATTTAGAAGCAAAAAGTGGTTTTTTACTAATGTGTTTATTATAAAAAGAAAATTCAAATGAAAAAATTTCCGTGAATATCCGAGAATTTTGGATTCAAAGATGACCAGCGTTTACTGGTCGTGAGTCTTCGTCTTTTCATTGCGGAGCTTCATCAATTCATCATCGAGTTCGGCAATTCTGCACCTCATTTGCTGCGCTTTCGCTCTAAGTTGGTTGATATCGACGACAGGCTTATTGCTAAGCCTTGTGCAGATGTATCTGCAAAGTAAAGAGGCATGTGATCAAAATTTTGCTATTTCTGGGGTCCAAAAGAGTCCAGTCAAACTAAGCCGCATTGGACGCTAGAGCGTTTTTAATGCGATTTTCTTCGTTTTTTTCCTAATATCTCGAAAACCGTAGGTCGTAGGCGAAAACATTCTCAATACAAAATTAAAGATAATTACATTTCCTATAATTTTGAGCTGATACGATTTTTTGTAGGACCAAACGTATCGGAGCTACGAGGTTGCAAAAAAAAACCATGGTTTTCTATTTGACCTCTGAAGGACAGAAGACGTCATCTAATCAAAAAAGTGTACTTAATAATAGTTGTAGAGAATTTAATTACCTTTAAGAACCAACCCTAAAAAAAAATTAACGGTCAAAATTCGGGGGTAGGGGTAAATTTCAAAACATTTAAAAAAAAAATTTTCCTTCAAAAATTAAAATTTCAAAAAAATTTTTGTAGGACCAAACGTTTCTGAGCTACGAGGTGACAAAAAAGCGGGATTTTCGAGTTTTTAATTATCGTTAATTGCTTTTTGAGAGTTGTTTTCAAAAGGTAATTAAATTCTCTACAACTTTTATTGAGTACACTTTATTGATTAGATGACGTCTTCTGTCCTTCAGAGGTCAAAATAGAAAACCATGGTTTTTTGCGACCTCGTAGCTCAGAAACGTTTGGTCCTACGAAAAAATCATATTAGCTTAAAATTATAGCAAATTTGATTATCTTTAATTTTGTACTAAAAATTATTTCGCCTACTATTTACGGTTTTCGAGATATTGGCGAAAAAACGAAAAAAATCACCTTAAAAACTTTCCTGGCGCCAAAGCGCACGGGTTTCGGTTATAGACTCACTCCAAAACTTCGTCCGGATCTTCAGGTTTGTTTGTCTCTTTAGAAAGACAAGCGAGACTGTGGGCGATCGCAGAAATGACGCCGCTCCTCGACAAATAATCGTCAAAATCGGCCCTCTCGAGGGGCTGGAAAAAAAACGTTCATAAAAATCATTATCATGGGAAGAAGAAAGGTGGGGATATCTACAATTACTATTTAGTACAGGTAGGGCGGAACGCTGCAGAGTTGCCAGTTTCGGCACTTTATCGCAAATTGGGCTACTTTTTTGGAAGCTAATCTGGCAACCCTGCAATCCTACAAGTTTGGGCTATTAATGGTGTTGCCAGTTTGGGCGATATATCACATTGGGCTACTTATTCGGAAGCTGATCTGGCAACCCTGCTATCTACAAGTTTGGGCTTTAACAGTGTTGCCAGTTTGGGTGGTTTATGGCAAATTGGGCTACTTTTAGAAAAGCTAATCTGGCAACCCTGCAATCCTAAAAGTTTGGGCTAATATCAGTGTTGCCAGTTTGGGCTATACAATCACAAATTGGGCTACTTATTCGGAAGCTAATCTGGCAACCCCGCTATCTACAAGTTTGGGCTTAAAAAGTGTTGCCAGTTTGGGCAATTTATCGCAATTTGGGCTACTTTTTTGGAAACTAATCTGGCAACCCTGCAATCCTAAAAGTTTGGATACTTAACATCGTTGCCAGTTTGAGCGATATATCACAAATTGGGCTACTTATTCGGAGGCTAATCTGGCAACCCTGCTATCTACAAGTTTGGGCTTTAACAGTGTTGCCAGTTTGGGCAATTCATCGCAATTTGGGCTACGTTTTTGGAAGCTAATCTGAACCCAGTATTCCGACAAGTTTGGGCTTTTAACAGCGTTACCAGTTTGGGCCATAAATCACAAATTGGGCTACTTTTTCGGAAGCTAATCTGGCAACCCTGCTATCTACAAGTTTGGACACTTAACAGCGTTGCCAGTTTGGGCGATATATAACACATTGGGCTAATTTTTCGGAAGTTGATCTGGCAACCCTGCTATCTACAAGTTTGGGCTTTAACAGTGTTGCCAGTTTGGTCAATTTATCGCAATTTGGGCTACTTTTTAGGAAGCTAATCTGGCAACCCTGCAATCCTAAAAGTTTGGGCTAATAATGGTGTTGCCAGTTTGGGCGATATATAACAAATTGGGCTACTTTTTCGGAAGCTGATCTGGCAACCCTGCAAGTTTGGGCTATTAACAGTGTTGCCAGTTTCAGCATTTATCGCAAATTGGGCTCCGTTATTAGACGGTAATCTGGCAACCCTGCAATCCTACAAGTTAGGACACTTAACAGTGTTGCCAGTTGGGGTAGTTTATGGCAAATTGGGCTACTTTTATAGAAGCTAATCTGGCAACCCTGCAATCCTTAAAGTTTGGTCTAATATAAGTGTTGCCAGTTTGGGCTACTTATTCGGAGGCTAATCTGGCAACCCTGCTATGTACAAGTTTGGGCTTTAACAGTGTTACCAGTTTGGGCCATAAATCACAAATTGGGCTAGTCATAAGCCCAACTTTATTGCAGGGTTGCCAGATAAGATCCCAAAAAAGTAGCCATATTCGCAATATATCTCCCAAACTGGCAACCCTGTCAAAAGCCCAACTTTGTCAGATGTCAGTGTTGCCAGATTGGGTGTCAAAAAGTAGCCCAATTTACAATAAATCGCCCAAACTGGCAACACTGTCATAAGCCCAAGTTTATTGCAGGGTTACCAGATACGGCCCCAAAAAATAGCCCAATTTACGATAAACGCCCAAACTGGCAACACTGTCAAAGCCCAACTTTATCAGATGACAGTGTTGCCAGATTAGGCCCCAAAAAAAGTAGCCCAATTCGCGATATATCTCCCAAACTGGCAACCATGTCAAAAGCCCAACTTTGTCAGATGACAGTGTTGCCAGATTGGGTGTCAAAAAGTAGTCCAATTTGCGATAAATCGCCCAAACTGGCAACACTGTGTCCCATCAAAGGTCAGATTGACCCAAACTTTTTCGGAAGCTAATCTGGCAACCCTGCAATCCTACAAAATTGGACACTTAACAGCGTTGCCATTTTGGGCGATATATCACAAATTAGGCTACTTATTCGGAAGCTAATCTGGCAACCCTGCTATCTACAAGTTTGGGCTTTAACAGTGTTGCCAGTTTGGGCAATTTATCGCAATTTGGGCTACTTTTTCGGAAGCTAATCTGGCAACCCTGCAATCCTACAAGTTTGGACACTTAACAGCGTTGCCAGTTTGGGCGATATATCACAAATTGGGCTACTTTATTGGAAGCAGGCAACTTAGAAGACTTACATCGACGCTATTCGGTAGACTCTGAAAATCACTCATTTTTATTAAGTTATTTTTAAATAAAAATAAATGAAGTTTCTTAAAACAGGTTGTCTCGTTTACTGAACACTCGCTAACGTTCCAAAGTTCACTTTTCGACTAAAAACAGATTTAAATCCAGTAAAAACCTTCAAAATAAACAATCAAAATATTCAATATAAACAATCGGTTGCACGTGGTTGCCAAAGTATAAAGAAGATTATTAAAAAAGGAATTCCACCCTATTAATTAAGAACATTTTCGTCTCGTGAGGGTTCAGACTAATTTAGTAACAACGTGAGTCAAGTGTACATTTAGATGGCATTCATGATATTGGCATTGGTTCAGTACAATTTTTTTTTTATTACTCCACTCTATTTTCGGTTATATTATTAAGTAGGGCGTTTGTAAGATAAGGCTTTTTTCTTCAATCGCTCTTCCTTTTTATTCACCTCCAGTCATTCTAGGGGCAGAAAAAAATGGTTTTGATACCCTCGTAGGTATTGGAAAGGAGCCAAATAGTAGTACATCTTTCAAACAACAATTGTTTTGTTTTTATTTTGGCATAAACAAGTCAACTCGAACAAAAAAATGTCGAAAATAAAAATTCGGCGTTTTCTGGAAATTCCTCTTTTTAAAACGTTTATTTGAATTTTTCTTGTATATTTTGGAGGTAGACATGCCCCTCGATTACTTTTTCAGAGATGCAACGTTTTACAGAATTTCAACTAAGTGGGCGATGAAAAGACGCTTGTAATATTTTCAAAGCGATGAGTTTTAAAGCGATAATGTAAGAGGTTGGCAGAAGAGTAGAGGGTTCTTTTCAACCAGAAACATGGCAGAACATTTAGAAAACGAAAAAATTAATCAATAGCCTCATGAAGAAAAACTCAACCTTTTCTAATTCCGTAATCGGGTCCACAACTTGATTATGATAATTGATAAGTGATAACCCTTTGTAGATGATGATAGAGACCGTCTATAGACGTCAAAGACCCTCTATAACCGACAAAGTTTCTCTATATTATACGACTAAGACCCTCTATAACCGAAAGATTTTCTCTATATACTAAAAAGACTCTCTATAACCCACAAAATTTCTCTATATTATACGACAAAGACCCTATATAAGACCATAAAGATTATCTATTGGCGACAAAGACCCTCTATAACCGACAAAGTTTCTCTATATTATACGACTAAGACCCTCTATAACCGAAAATTTTTCTCAATATACTAAAAATACCCTCTATAACCCAAAAAGTTTCTCTATATTATACGACAAAGACCCTGTATAAGACCATAAAGACCATCTATAGGCGACAAAGACCCTCTATAACCGACAAAGTTTCTCTATATTATACGACAAAGACCCTCTATAACAGAAAATTTTCTCTACATATACTAAAAAGACCTCTATAATCGACAAAGTTTTCTCTATATCATACGACAAAGACCCTCTATAAGACCATAAAGACCATCTATAAGCGACAAAGACCCTCTATAACCGACAAAGTTTCTCTATATTATACTACAAAGACCCTCTATAACCGAAAAATTTTCTCTATATACTAAAAAGACCATCTATAACCCACAAAGTTTCTCTATATTATACGACAAAGACCCTCTATAACCGAAATATTTTCTCTATATACTAAAAAGACCCTCTATAACCCACAAAGTTTCTCTATATTTTACGACAAAGACCCTGTATACGTCCATGAAGACCATCTATAGGCGACAAAGACCCTCTATAACCGACAAAGTTTCTCTATATTATACTACAAAGACCCTCTATAACAGAAAAATTTTCTCAATACATATACTAAAAAGACCCTCTATAATCGACAAAGTTTCTCTATATCATACGACAAAGACCCTGTATAAGACCATAAAGACCATCTATAGGCGACAAAGACCCTCTATAACCGACAAAGTTTCTCTATATTATACGACAAAGACCCTCCATAACCGACAAATTTTCTCTATATACTAAAAAGACCCTCTATAATCGAAAATTTTTCTCTATATACTAAAAAGACCCTCTATAACCCACAAAGTTTCTCTATATTATACGACAAAGACCCTCTATAACCGACAAAGTTTCTCTATATTATACGACAAAGACCCTCTATAACCGACAAATTTTCTCAATATACTAAAAATACCCTCTATAACCCAAAAAGTTTCTCTATATTATACGACAAAGACCCTGTATAAGACCATAAAGACCATCTATAGGCGACAAAGACCCTCTATAACCGACAAAGTTTCTCTATATTATACGACAAAGACCCTCCATAACCGACAAATTTTCTCTATATACTAAAAAGACCCTCTATAATCGAAAAATTTTCTCTATATACTAAAAAGACACTCTATAATCGACAAATTTTCCCTATATTATACGACAAAGACCCTCTATAAGACCATAAAGACCATCTATAAGCGACAAAGACCCTCTATAACGGACAAAGTTTCTCTATATTATACTACAAAGACCCTCTATAACCGAAAAATTTTCTCTATATACTAAAAAGACCCTCTATAACCCACAAAGTTTCTCTATATTATACGACAAAGACCCTCTATAACCGAAATATTTTCTCTATATACTAAAAAGACCCTCTATAACCCACAAAGTTTCTCTATATTTTACGACAAAGACCCTGCATACGTCCATGAAGACCATCTATAGGCGACAAAGACCCTCTATAACCGACAAAGTTTCTCTATATTATACTACAAAGACCCTCTATAACAGAAAAATTTTCTCAATATACTAAAAAGACCCTCTATAATCGACAAAGTTTCTCTATATTATACGACAAAGACCCTGTATAAGACCATCTATAGGCGACAAATACCCTCTATAACCGACCAAGTTTCTCTATATTATACGACAAAGACCCTCTATAACCGAAAAATTTTCTCAATATACTAAAAAGACCCTCTATAATCGACAAAGTTTCTCTATATTATACGACTAAGACCCTCTATAACCGAAAAATTTTCTCTATATACTAAAAAGACTCTCTATAACCCACAAAGTTTCTCTATAATATACGACAAAGACCCTATATAAGACCATAAAGATTATCTATAGGCGACAAAGACCCTCTATAACCGACAAAGTTTCTCTATATTATACGACAAAGACCCTGTATAAGACCATAAAGACCATCTATAGGCGACAAAGACCCTCTATAGCCGACAAATTTTCTATTAACCGACAAAGATCCTCTATTATAGCCTATAGATGAAAAAGACCCTCTAAAAGTGAGAAGCAAAATTATTTTATCGAAAAAGAAATAAAAGAAACGCTAAAAGTTAACAAAAAATATATAATTAACAATGACAGTAGGTTATTGAGTTTCTCTCTTAATTCCTTTTTCTTGGCAAAAAGTTTGGGCGTTGGGCACGTAAAAAATAAAGCAAGTGATTTACGTTCGCTTTTCGCCGGATGAGAGCGACCGTGCTGGAATTAAATGTTCCGCTCTTTTGTCCTATTTATAAAAGAATCTGGGAAAAAAAGGATCATCGCTTTGATTTCATTTTATAATGTGCGATACCACATTTTCATCAATGACCCTTGGCGGGGCGGAACGCAACCGCGTTCCTAGATTAAAGAATAGTGATTTTGCAATCGCAATGCATGATGGGCAGGGGCGGACCGGCCCGGGGGGTTGGACAGACCCCCCCCCCACCCGAGCATACATAGAGGCGGCGCAACCCCAGATCATGTGTTTTCAAGCGTTATTTTTGCACAGTGGCTCCCAAACTGGGGGCGTAAGCTATCCCGGGGAGCTCAAGATATTTTTTTTGTTTGCAAATATCCCCAAAAATTTGTGAAAACCCTCAAAATCAACATTTGTAAAGCCCAATTTTGGTTTAAAAAAACCTCGAAATCAACATTTATGAAGCTTAATTTTCGTCCGAAGACCTCAAAATCAACATTTAAAAGCCAAATTTTGGTTTAAAAAACCTCAAAATCAACATTTATGAAGCCTAATTTTCGTCAAAAAACCTCAAAATCAACATTTAAAAAGCCAAATTTTCGTCAAAAACATCAAAATAAACATTTAAAAAGCCAAATTTTCGTCAAAAATATCAAAATCAACATTTAAAAAGCCAAATTTTCGTCAAAATCAACATTTGTAAAGCCTAATTTTCGTCAAAAAAAAAGCCCTTAAAATCAACATTTATGATGCCTTATTTTCGTACAAAAACCTCAAAATCAACATTTAAAAAGCCAAATTGTCGTGAAAAACCTCAAAATCAACATTTATAAAGCCAAATTTTCGTCAAAAACCTCAAAATCAACATTTATAAATGCCTAGTTTTCGTTAAAAAAAACCTCAAAATGAACTTTAAATTGACAATTTTTTGTCAAAAACCTCCAAATCATGGTTATAAGTGCAAATTTTTTTGTCAAAAGTTTGGGAACCCCTCTGTTTTTGCTGAAATATTTATCTAAGAGCCAATTTTCTGCCGGGGCGCCCCCTTAACTGAAAACCCACCCACACCCTAAGGTCCCAGTCCCTGATGATGGGGTTGCTATAGCAATGCATGACGCTTCACAATTTATGTGTTTTTTGGGATAAAATTAGGTTAGAAAAATGTCGTAGGGATAGAAGTAGAATCCCCATAACTTCCCCAAATTTCCGGGCTCTACAGAACTCTCCACAAACACCAGTCACACTCTCCCCACAAAATTTCCACCACCTCCCAACGTTCTCCCATCACCTCCTCTACCTTCTCTGACCCTCCCACACATCCCCCATCTAGACCACATTTCCATCAAATCTTTTCATATTGAAAATGTGAAAGGTGATTTTCGGAATTTTACACAGGGTGGGTTGTAGGAGGTTTCGCCCCACCGATTTGCACCTTTTTTGAAAAAGTCCCTTTTTGGAGGTTCCACTTCGAAAACTATCATTTTTTGTAAACGTATATAGGAAATAAACGAAAGGTGAATCATAGTTCGAGGGAGATAAGCGCGGAGGAGGTTTTCACCCTGGGTGGGGCACTGGTCTAATTTCTATTTGGGGTTCCTCGGGTCGCCTCTAGGGGGGGAAATGGTGGGGCACCTTATATAAACGTGAGGGGACCTGCATCGCTTCCAGTAGTATCTTGTTTGTGTGGAAACAAGTCGAAACCCGTCGGCTACAGACCAACCAACGACCCATACCACTACTCGAACCAGGTATGCCAAATATTTCCTTTTCTCACCCACCCCATAAGAATAAAAAACACTTTTCTTTTCCAAACCAAAAATAAACAGTAAAACCAAAAACAAAGAACTGAGCGTACAAACTGTTGCAACTATAAATGGTTACTTTTGAGCGGTTGCTTCAGAATCTTCAAAACATTAATTAATTTTAATTAATTATAGAAAAAATAATTTTTATTCACAATAATATAGAAAATTATACTTTTTTAAAACTATAAATAAAAATATATAATTAATTAAACTATAAAAAATAAATAGGGAAAAGAAAAGATGTTTAATTTTCATTATTTTGAAGGTTTGCTTTGTGGGGCGGAACGCTTCCGCGCTCCTAGATCTTTTATTTTTTATGAAATCGAGCACTGTATGGAAGAGGGGTGGGCGTGGGAGGGGTTAGGGAGATCGAGTTGTATTTCTGGCACATTCACAACCTAGGGAGCTAAGACCAAATTTGGCGGCGGTGCCCCTTCTTGGCTGAGGACCAAAATCTCTCATGTCTCTCCTAGGTGCCACCCCTTATACAATATTTTGGTTCAAAAATACACTTTTTTTCCTCCCTTTCCAAATCTTTACATCAAGATTAGACAAGTTAAAGGTGTAAATTCGATTTTTTGTTGGTTTGAGTCCAATTTTAAATTGAGGGGGTGGGGATGGAAGGGTATATCAAGGATAAATACAAAGGGAATACAAATTAGCAATCAAAAATGGACTTGAAAGACTGAGTCATCAAAAGGTAGGATTTTTAACCCCAAAACGATGTCAATTTTTGCCTTTATTTGGCAAAAAAAAAATTGAAAAGTGGGGGTACCCGAAGTGGGGGAAGAAAACTAATTCGAGTCTTCGGAGGAAAACGGTTGACTAGGTACCTCAACTAGGTATTAAATTTCATCCCAGATATTGAACAAAATTTGGAAACAAAAAAAAAAGAAATCTAATTCAAGCCGGCGTCGGTGCCTAGTGTGGAGATTTTCAGCAAAACGAAAAAATTTTGGACACTCCTAGCGCTCTCAAAAATGATCCGATTTTAATTTTGAAAATCGATTTATTTATGTTTTGAAAAAGCAATTTGCGAGACGAAGCCCTTTTTTGGATTTTCCACCTGGAAAATGGAAATTTTCTACCAAAAATGTTTATTTTTAAAAAATTCCAAAAAGTATCCTCAAGCCAATAATCTAGAGAGTTCACATATTCCAAATCATTTTTCAAAATAAAAATCGGTGGAAAATTCGAGTCAGAAACAAGAAAATGAATTTTTCTTTTGAGCCAGTCAGAAATGTGAATTTGCCAAGTGGTGTTAGTAGTTCAATAGTTCACCTATAGATGGCATACAATTTTATGGGAATAATCAAAAAAGTCCAGAGCTTCTTCAGGAAGCAGAAAACGAAGAAGTTAGCGAAAATCATGAAAAATTGGTGGTTTCCTAAGAAAATTTGATTGTTTCAGGAAGGAAAGCAGCGAAAACGAAACAAAATGCCTTTCAAACCCGTTGAAAACCCGAAGTGCCCGGCGTGCGGCAAATCAGTTTATGCGGCAGAGGAACGCGTAGCAGGCGGATTTAAATTCCACAAAATGTGCTTCAAATGTGGTAAGTGGACTCTTCCTGATACGATTTTCGCTCATTTTTGACTTGACCAAAAAAAAAGTATCGAAGTAAACCCCCCTCAGTTTTTAGCGAGGAATCGATTGGCATCAATAAATTTTGGATCCGACACACAGGGTGCTCCAGAAATCTCTTTTGACGATGGAAATTTGTAACACCGGAACGATTGGTCCTATCAAAAAAGTGTTTTAAGTAAAAGTTACAGGAAATCAAGCGTAGAATTGATTTCCATCATCAAAACATAGAATTTGCACATAAATTAACGAAGTTAGGGTCGTTCTGGAGCAAGCTGTACGTCGTGTCCAAAATTCGTTGATGCCAATTGATTCTTCGCTTAAAATTAAGGGGGGTTTACTTAAATACTTTTTTTCTTAAGGTCAAAAGTTTGGTAGATAACTGCATAAACGCCAACTATTTTAAGTCTTTTCTTATTACTTTCATGATCCCTGAGAGGTTTTCTTCCTCTCCAGGTATGTGTTCCAAGTTCTTAGATTCCACCAACTGCGCCGAGCACGAAGGTGAACTTTACTGCAAAGTTTGCCACGGCCGCAAATACGGTCCGAAAGGCTACGGTTTCGGCGGTGGCGCCGGATGCCTCAGCATGGACAAAGGAGACCAGTTCAGCAGCAACGCTGGGGCGTAAGTCTCTTTTTATATCACCTACTATTTTATAATCTATAACTTTCTCGAATATATTATAGAAAATGTAAATACACTGTTTATTATTTTTAATTTTTCAACTAATTTCAATCGAAAATCTTTTGATGGTTATCCTTCGATAACCTAGAGTCGGTCATGAAAGGGCATTTTCCTTACAGAAAATTTTTTAAAAATTTACAAAGGAGCAAAAGCAGCTCTTTTGTTCTTTATCTCCAAAGCTTGTACTTTTAGGCTGATTATTTAGTTTTTAATTTAAAAAAAAAAATTGAGACTTTTTTTTTCTAAGCTCTCATCTGAGATTTTATCAAAAGTTTGATGAAATGCCAGGGGGAGCGCTAGTGTCAAAATGGATTCTCTGTGCATGATTCCTTTTCCCTTTTTGTTCCCAGTAACTAAACACCAAGGATGCCACAGGAACGTTCTCCAACCCCCTCACACTTCCCGATTTTATATAATTTTTAAGTATTGTCATTGAAGATATTCCTATAGATGAACATATTTTTAAAAAAGAAATGTATTACAAAAAAATATTATTCTGCGCATTTTTATACGACGGAAATCTCTGAAAATTTGATCAAGTACACCCAAATTATGTACTATTTTATCTGAATAAACGATTCTTAATAGCACATTCGCTGTTATATTTATTTTCAAAATGGAGAGAAAAAGGAAAATGTAAATAGCTTAAAGTTAAAGTATGTGTGAAAGACTAAAAGTTCAGTAATTTTTTTTTGTAATATTAACAAAAATGTTGGAAAAAAATTTGCTTCCCCTCATCGCTTGATTCACATTCCAAAGCTTGACTGCTACACGGATTCTCAAAACACAAAGTCAAAATGTGTTGTGGGAAATTCCCAAATAGCTTGTACATTTTGAGGGTACACGATGATAACATAGCGGGAAGAACGTGCTTTTGTGTTCTTAACCTGTAGGCTTGGGTTTTCCAATATGTCAACTTTAAAAATCGATTTATGCCCAACGGGTTGACCAAATCGGACACATAATTAACGAATTTTATACAAAATTTTATGACCTTTAATTTTGTTCTTAGCACTTAAGTCGCTAAAACTAATAGTTTTGGAGATATAAGCAAAAAACAAAAAAAAAGTTCAAAATTTTTTCCAATTTTCACAAGGTTCCGGGCAAGTCAGAAAACGCTTCAAAGTCCGAAAAAACATTGTAAAAATCAACACAAAACGATAGAGTCAGTCAGAGCTATAACCACTAAAGAAACCTCACCAATGGCCAATATTTTTACATAGATTTCATAATATAACATAAAATTCGGTATTTTTAATGTTTTGAAGGCTTTATATATTGTATTTGAAGGCTTTGAAATCTAAAAATGATGATATTTCAAGCCAAAAGTCTGGTTTGTTTAGAGCGCGCTGATATCACTTATCAGCTCGCACTGATAACTTATCACTTATCGTAGGTTATGCTGACCGACTCTATTGAACACAAAGCCATCATTCCAATGTACATTAGCAAGAAAGCTTTGGATTGAAATTAGCGACGTAAAAAGGAAAGCAAAAGTCAAAATAAATTTAAAAGTCGAAAAATTAGTTCACGTAACCGTTGTGGGGGCACACACTGCCAAGTACGAAAAAAATACCAGGCCAAATTGGAATGGTGAGAAATTAATTCTGTATCACTGGCTGCATGGCTATCGCTTCGCATAAATTGCTCTTAGATTTAGTTTTTATAGCTTCAAATGAAAATTTTTTTTCATTAACTGTCCGCTCTATAAAAAAATCTACCTAAAATCGTTCTAACCTAAAAAACATAACCTAACCGTATCCAGTGTGCCCCTGTAAAACTACGAGAAAAATGAAAACAACACTTTGTCGTTCATTTTTTTCCTTTCTTGAATTTCAAAACAGGCCTAATTTTCTATTTCAGTTTATCTCTCTCTTTTTAAATTAAATCCATTTTCTAACTATCTTCTTTAATGTCAACTTTGTAAGGAAAATGCCCTTACTTGCATATTAAATTTTTTTTTTTATAGAACCTAACCTATAAAAGTATCCAATTTCACACTTCGAAAGAAAATTAAAATAAAATTTTTTTCTAAATTTCGACAATTTTTGCAGCTTTCTGCGATTAATGCTGGAAAAATGCTTTTATTTAACCGATTAACGAGGCTTTTTATTGATTTTTAAAAAAATGTTGCCTTTTGAGGCTCATAATAAAATAATAATTTTTTCTGTCATAAAACCTAATTTTTTTTTTGTTTAACAATTTGAGAAAATGTCCAAGGGATTGGATATTTCTCGGTTTTTTTGTGTCTTGAATGAAATAACGTTATTTTGTGGATTAGGACACGGGCCACAGGTGCTATGCCAGTAAAAGCGATCGCGATGGCGCCCGAAGGTGAAGGATGTCCGAGATGTGGTGGATTTGTCTACGCCGCCGAGCAGATGTTGGCCAGAGGAAGGGTGAGTTTTCATTTTTTTCCATTATTTTCCATCCACCAGATGTTCTACTTTTTGGGGAAGGCGAAAGTCTCGTAAATTAGGAAGTTGCACTATCAGAAACAATACCACAATGACGTCATCAAGCCTAATGTTATCAACCGCAATATGGAAGATGCGACTTTTTTTCAATTATCTTGAATACGGTAATTCGGAGGAAGAAAAGTAATAAAATAAAAGTTGTAGAGAATCAAATTTCCTTTCGGAAAAGTTATCGGAATTTTTTTTGTAAGGGTCAAAACTTACGATTTTCCTAGTTGAGGTTATCCTGGATAGGTTAAAAGCGGCCTTATTACGTGACTTTCTACCTTCACATTCAAAGTTTTTTAAAACCGGGAATATTTCCTCCTGCATGGAAGCTATTATTTTTCACTGATTATGAGGTAGGGTTGGCATAGGAGCTGCTTCTTCTGTGCCAGATGTAAAAGAACGCTCGACTCGTTGGAGCACTGCGATGGCCCAGATAAAGAAGTTTATTGCCGACGTAAGTCACAAAGAGGAGGAAAACCTATGAAATGAGCATGTCCCTATTTAATTTTTTCTTTTACTTCTCCACTCTGTTCATGCCAAAAACTCAATCCACCACCGAATATTTATTTTCCCAAAATCCTGTGTGTTTAGTTTTTTTTCTTAAAAGACAAAAACTAGTTATTAAAGTTTTATATTTGTTTGTTTTTGATGTGTTGTTGCATGTGCATGTTCCCAGGGCTGGCATAGAGAGTGTTTCAAATGTGGCGATTGTTCGAAACGACTGGATTCTGTCAATTGTTGTGAAGGACCAGATAAAGATATTTACTGCAAAGGTAATTTATAATTTTCTGTTCTTTTTTGTTATTTTAAAGACATTTATCCGAAATCTTTCCTCATTGACTCTGTAACCTTTTCGACATTCTAACCTCAATTTGTAACCTTCCCTTTATGAAAACATTTCTGTAAACCGCCATTAAAATGTGAATCAGCAAAATATGTTTTTCTGAATACATTTTAAGAGTTACAGAGTCAATGATGTTGATAAAATTTAATGATAAATGCACTGAATGTAAACGTGTGTGTTATTGCATGATGTTTGCAGTGTGCTATGGGAAGAAATTTGGCCCTAAAGGCTATGGATATGGACAAGGTGGTGGAGCATTGCAGAGTGACCCTATGTCGAATGGGTTTGTTATTTTATTTTATTTTTATATTTTTTATGTATGTGCTCATTTTATGATGTTTAAAGTGAGCACATAATACTGATAAATCTGTAATTAAATTCTTTTTTTCTTAGTTTGCTATGCGAAAAAGTTCGGTCCACGAGGGGTAGGTTTCGGAGGGTCTGCCATCGGTCTGACATGCGATATCGATGACAACAGGTCCGTCAATCCCCTGTTGTGTGCACAAACCCTTGTTTTCGGATTTTTTTTTTAAATTTATTAAGTAAACATGTATTTTTTAATGCATACAGGGTTCCCACTCAAATTGACCTGGCGCAGTCATGGGTAGGCCCTCGATCCAACATGGACGTTTTCTCAGCTCCCTGAGGTCGGATCGACTTGAAATTTTAAGGGCTTTTTTTGTTCATATTAAAGAAGATTTGGGCCAAATTTCAAGTCGATCGGTCCACATGGAGCTGAGAAAACGCTATTCACCTTTTGGGTCGAGGATCTTGTCTTGGCTATAGTTTATCGTTTGCCCAACTCCCCTGTATGAATAATAAAATTTTGCATGAAAACTTCTTACTTTACAATCTAGTTCTGTAAATTTTGTAGCGGAGGTATAATACTTCTCCAAAAAAAATTTTTCTGTACAAAAAATCAAAAGTTTTTGATTGTTTAAAAAAATGTTTACTTAATATCTAACTCTTTTTTATTTTATTTTTCACTATTATTACCAAAAAAGGTTGAACAAGTGATGTGCATACAAAAATTAGTTCGTGTGCTAACAACGAGTACAGCATGGTCAATGTCAGATCCTTAACTTTCGATGTATTTTGTTGATTTGTATTAAGTGGGGGATTAAAAAAATTTTCATGCCGACAATCTGTTTTGCAGGTAAATTGTAGGATGCGTTTCGAAAATTGTACTCTGCATGCTTTATGAGGTTTTTTAAGGTTCATTTCCGACGTTTTAACATTCAATGCGATTTTTAAACCTTTTAATGTCCTGAATTACCCAATTTTTGACCGATTTCATTGATATTTAAGTCGTAAAAGTACAAAATCCCCCCCCTAATACCAAAATGAGCCTGTAATGTCCAAAACTCGATGCAAAAAGGGCCCCTAGTGTCCAAAAGGATCAAAAATCAAGCTTAAAGGGGCCTTTTTAGTCGTAAAAGTGCAAAATCTAGTCAAAAGAGTCCCTAATTTCCAAAAATCGTGGCAAAAATGGCCCCTGATGTACAACGTTGAGGTTAAAAGGGCCCCTAGTGTCCCAAAAGGATCAAAAATCAAGCCAAAAAGGGCCTTTTTAGCCGTAAAAGTACAAAATCTTGTCAAAATCGCCCCCTAATACCAAAATGAGCCTCTAATGTCCAAAACTCGATGCAAAATGGGCCCCTAGTGTCCAAAAGGATCAAAAATCAATCTCAAAGGGGCCTTTTTAGTCTTAATAGAACAAAATCTAGTCAAAGAGTCCTAATTCCAAAAATCTGTTGCAAAATGGCCCCTGATGTACAAAATTGAGGTTAAAGAGGGCCCTAGTGTCCGAAACAGGATCAAATCAAGCCAAAAAGGGCCTTTTTAGCAGTAGAAGTACAAATTGCCCCCCTAATACCAAACCGAGCATCTAATGTCCAAACTCGCTGCAAAAAGGGCCCCTAGTATCCAAAGGATCAAAATCAATCTAAGGGCCTTTTAGTCTTTAATAGAACAACATATAGTCAAGAGAGTCCCCTACACTTTCAAAATTGTGGCAAAAATGTGCCCCTGAATGTACACTTGAGGTTAAATAAAGGGCCCCTAGATGTCCAAAGGATCAAAAATCGAGCCAAAAAGGGCCTTTTTCGCCGTAAAGTACAAATCGTCCCCCTAAATACAAACGATCCTCTAATGTCCCCAAACTCGATGCAAATGGGCCCTAGTGTCCAAAAGGATCAAAATCAAGCTAACAGGGCCTTTTTAGTCTTAATAGTACAAATCTTGCCTAAGAGTCCCTAATTTCCAAAAATCGTGGCAAAATGGCCCTATGATAGTACAAATTAGGTTAAATGGCCCCTAGTGTCAAAAGGATCAAAAAATCAAGCCAAAAGGGCCTTTTAGCGTAAAGTACACTAAATCGCCCCCTAATACCAAAATGAGCCTCTAATGTCCCAAACTCGATGCAAAAAGGGGCCCCTAGTGTCCAAAGGATCAAAAATCACTAAAGGGGCCTTTTAGTCTCTATAGTAAAAATCTAGTCAAAAGAGTCCCTAATTTCCAAAATGTGCAAAATGGGCCCTGTGTCAAAAGGATAAAGGCCCCTAGGGCCATATCGAAATGTAGCAAAATCTGTCAAAATCTATAAAATGAGGCCTGTATGCCAAAACTATGCAAAAAGGGCCCCTAGTGTCCAAAAGGACCAAAAATCAATCTAAAAGGGGCCTTTT
Organism: Orius laevigatus; assembly: GCA_018703685.1. Classification (NCBI taxonomy): domain Eukaryota; kingdom Metazoa; phylum Arthropoda; class Insecta; order Hemiptera; family Anthocoridae; genus Orius; species Orius laevigatus. Next base: position 22,884 of record JAGWEN010001074.1, read on the forward strand.
TAGTCTTAATAGGACAAAATCTAGTCAAAAGAGTCCCTAATTTCCAAAAATTGTGTGGCAAAAATGGCCCCTGATGTACAAAATTGAGGTTAAAAGGGCCCCTAGTGTCCGAAAAGGATAAAAAAATCAAGCCAAAAAGGGCCTTTTTAGCCGTAAAAGTACAAAATCTTGTCAAAATCGCCCCCTAATACCAAAATGAGCCTGTAATGTCCAAAACTCGATGCAAAAAGGGCCCCTAGTGTCCAAAAGGATCAAAAATCAATCTAAAAGGGGCCTTTTTAGTCTTAATAGAACAAAATCTAGTCAAAAGAGTCCCTAATTTCCAAAAATTGTGGCAATAATGGCCCCTGATGTACAAAATTGAGGTTAAAAGGGCCCCTAGTGTCCGAAAAGGATCAAAAATCAAGCCAAAAAGGGCCTTTTTAGCCGTAAAAGTACAAAATCGCCCCCCTAATACCAAAACGAGCCTCTAATGTCCAAAACTCGATGCAAAATGGGCCCCTAGTGTCCAAAAGGATCAAAAATCAATCTAAAAGGGGCCTTTTTAGTCTTAATAGAACAAAATCTAGTCAAAAGAGTCCCTAATTTCCAAAAATCGTGGCAAAAATGGCCCCTGATGTACAAAATTGAGGTTAAAAGGGCCCCTAGTGTCCAAAAGGATCAAAAATCAACCTTAAAGGGGCCTTTTTAGTCCTAAATGAATAAAATCTAGTTAAAAAGTGAACATCGAGTCCAAATAGAGTCAAAATTAAGATTTCCCAATGGGCCTGTCCAACTCCGCTGATTGATGGTTGATTTCTGCTTGATACAATATTATTTTGTATTTAATTTGTCCGGTAAAAAGTTTATTTTGTTTACATTTTTATAGTTTTATTAATTTTTGAATTGAAATGTTAATATTTGATTTGATAGTGAGGTGCCACCTCCAAGGACGACCATTGTGGACACCGCATGCATAAAAGCGCCTCCAGGACAGGGTTGCCCTCGATGTGGAGGATTCGTTTATGCGGCTGAACAAGTCCTAGCTAAAGGAAGAGTAAGTCGGAGAAAATTTTTTTCGAATTCCGGTTAATAAAGTGTTTAGGAATGGCATCGTAAATGCTTTAAATGCAAGGACTGCAATAAAACTTTGGATTCGATTATCGCATGCGATGGTCCCGATAAAGACGTCTACTGTAAAACTTGCTACGGAAAGAAATGGGGACCTCACGGCTACGGGTTCGCCTGCGGATCAGGATTCTTGCAAACAGACGGTTTGACGTAAGTCGAAGAATCTTTGATTTTCTTTCATTTTTTTTTTAAATTATAGTGAGGACGAAATTTCATCTTCGAGACCTTTCTACAATCCTGATACTACATCTATCAGGGCCCCACCTGGCCAAGGATGCCCACGATGTGGTGGAATGGTATTCGCTGCTGAACAGCAACTCGCTAAAGGAACCGTAAGTTTCTAGATATTGAACCTTTTTAGCCAGATTTTGAACCTTTTTGAACAGAAAAAGACCCTTTTCAGGCAGATTTCATTGATTTTTTGACAAGAAAAACACTTTTCAGCCAGATAGTGAACCTTTTTTGACAAAAAAAAAGAGCCTTTCCAGCCAGATATTGAACTTTTTTTGACAAGATAAGACCCTTTCCAGCCAGATTTTGAACTTTTTGACAAGATAAGACCTTTTCCAGCTAGATTTTGAACCTTTTTGAACAGAAAAAGACCCTTTTCAGGCAGATTCCGTTGATTTTTTGACAAGAAAAACACTTTTCAGCCAGATATTGAACCTTTTTTGACAAAAAAAAAGACCCTTTTTAGCCAGATTTTGAACTTTTTGACAAGATAAGACCCTTTCCAGCCAGATTTTGAACTTTTTGACTAGATAAGACCCTTTCCAGCCAGATTTTGAACCTTATCGAACAGAAAAAGACCCTTTTCAGCAGATTCATTGATTTTTTGCAGACACTTTCCGCCAGATTGAACCTTTTGACAAAAAAAGACCTTTTCAGCCAGATATTGGACTTTTTTGACAAAAAGATAAGACCCTTTTTAGCCAGATTTTGAACTTTTTGACAAGATAAGACCTTTTCCAGCTAGATTTTGAACCTTTTTGAACAGAAAAAGACCCTTTTCAGGCAGATTTCGTTGATTTTTTGACAAGAAAAACACTTTTCAGCAGATATTGAACCTTTTTTGACGAGCCTTTCTAGCCCAGATTTGAACTTTTTGACAGATAAGACCCTTTCCAGCCAGATTTTGCACTTTTTGACATAGATAAGACCCTTTTGCAGCCAGATTTTGAACCTTATTGAACAGAAAAGACCCTTTTCAGGCAGATTTCCTTGATTTTTTTGACAAAACATAAAAAGACCTATTTTAGCGCATTTGGATCTTTTTGACAAGATACGACATTTCTTCCAGCTAGATTTGAACCTTATCGAACAGAAAACGACCCTTTGCAGGCAGATTTGCTCATGCTAGAAAAACAATTTCAACAAGATATTGAACTTTTTATGACACAGAGCCTTTCTAATCTACTTATCTAGCAGATTGAACTTTTTGACAAGATAAGACCCTTTCCAGCCAGATTTGAACTGTATTGACTAGATAAGACCTTTCCAGCCAGATTTTGACCTTTGTGAACAGAAAAAGACTCGCTTTTCTGCAGATGTCCGTTGATGACAAAAACACTTTTCTGCCAATATTTGCACCTGTGACAAAAAAAAGACCTTTTTAGCCAGATTTTGAACTTTTTGACAAGATAAGACCCTTTCCAGCCAGATTTTGAACCTTATCGAACAGAAAAAGACCCTTTTCAGGCAGATTTCGTTGATTTTTTGACAAAAAAAAAGACCCTTTTTAGCCAGATTTTGGATTTTTTGACAAGATAAGACTTTTTCCAGCTAGATTTTGAACCTTATCGAACAGAAAAAGACCCTTTTCAGGCAGATTTCGTTGATTTTTTGACAAAAAAAAAGACCCTTTTTAGCCAGATTTTGGATTTTTTGACAAGATAAGACTTTTTCCAGCTAGATTTTGAACCTTATCGAACAGAAAAAGACCCTTTTCAGGCAGATTTCCTTGATTTTTTGACAAGAAAAAACCCTTTTCAGCAAGATATTGAACCTTTTTTGACAAGATAAGACCCTTTCCAGCTAGATTTTGAACCTTTTTGAACAGAAAAAGACCCTTTTCAGGCAGATTTCCTTGATTTTTTGCCAAGAAAAACACATTTCAACAAGATATTGAACCTTTTTTGACAAAAAAAAGCCTTTCTAGCCAGATTTTGAACTTTTTGACAAGATAAGACCCTTTCCAGCCAGATTTTGAACTTTTTGACTAGATAAGACCCTTTCCAGCCAGATTTTGAACCTTTTTGAACAGAAAAAGACCGTTTTCAGGCAGATTTCCTTGATTTTTTGACAAAAAAAAAAAGACCTATTTTAGCCGGATTTTGAACTTTTTGACAAGATAAGACCCTTTCCAGCCAGATTTTGAACCTTTTTTGACAGAAACCCTAGAGATTTCTTGACTTTTTCGACAGAAAAAGACCTTTCAGCAGATTTTCGATTTTTTTGACAAGAAAAAGACCCCTTTTCAGGCCAGATTTGGACTTTTTGACAAGATAAGACCTTTCCAGCTAGATTTTGAACCTTTATCGAACAGAAAAAGACCCTTTTCCAGGCAGATTTCCTTGATTTTTTGACAAGAAAACACTTTCACAAGATATTGAACCTTTTTTGACTATAGACCCTTTTTAGCCAGATTTTGAACTTTTTGACAAGATAAGACCCTTTCCGCCAGATTTTGAACTTTTTGACTAGATAAGACCCTTTCCACCAGATTTGAACCTTTTTGAACAGACCGTTTTCAGGCAGATTTCACTTGATTTTTGACACAGACCTATTTTAGCCGGATTTTGAACTTTTTGACAAGATAAGACCCTTTCCAGCCAGATTTTGAACCTTTTTGAACAGAAAAAGACCCTTTTCAGGCTGATTTCGTTGATTTTTTGACAAGAAAAACCCTTTTCAGCCAGATATTGAACCTTTTTTGACAAAAAAAAAGGACCCTTTTTAGCCAGATTTTGAACTTTTTTTTGACGAGCAAAGACTCTTTTCAACCATATTTTAACCCTTTTTAGCCAGATTTTGACCCTTTTTGGACAAGAAAAGAACCTTTTTAGCTAGATTTGGACCCATTTAGACAAAAAAGACACTTCTTGGACAGATTTTAATTCATTTAGACAAGTAAATACCCTTTTCAGCCAGATATTGAACCTTTTTTTGACAAGAAAAGACCCTTTTCAGCCAGATTTTGGCCCTTTTTGACAAAAAAGACACTTCTTAGACAGATTTTGACCCATGGAGACAAGAAAAGACCCTTTTCAGCCAGATTTTGAGCCTTTTTGACAAAAAAAGACACTTTTTAGCTAGATTTTGACCCTTTTTGGACAAGAAAAGAGCCTTTTTAGCTAGATTTTGATCCTTTTTGACAAAAAAGACACTTCTTAGACAGATTTTGATTCATTTAGACTATTAAATTCCCTTTTCATCCAGTTTTTGAACTTTTTTTTTGACAAGAAAAGACCCTATTCAGCCAGATTTTGACAAAATAGACACTTGTTAGACAGATTTTGACCCATTGAGACAAGAAAAGACCCTTTTCAGCCATATTTTGACCCTTTTTGACAAAAAAGACACTTTTTTTTTTGGACAGATTTTGACCCATTGAGACAAGGAAATACCCTTTCAGCCAGCTTTTGAACCTTATTTTACAAGAAAAGACTCTTTTTTTTCTTTCTTTTTTTTTCATGCAAAATCTGGTAACCCTACTAAATCTAAGCTGTTTTTCAGATGTGGCACAAAAAATGCTTCAGCTGCTGCCAATGCCACAGACCGCTCGATTCCATGCTCGCATGCGACGGACCCGACAAAGAAATCTACTGCAGAGCCTGCTACGGTAAAAACTTCGGGCCTAAAGGTTTCGGATACGGTCACTCCCCCACCCTCGTCTCCACCAGCGGAGAATCAACCGCCGCTTAGTAAGTTGAACTTTGTTTTCCGCCATTTTTAACTCTTTCTGTAGCTCCGATGCTCGACCAATTGCTGGAGTCAGAGCTCAAGAAGGAAAAGGTTGCCTCAGATGTGGTTTCGAAGTCTACGCCGCGGAACAGATGATTAGTAAAAACAGGGTAAGCTTTCATAATCTTTTATCCGCTTTTATTTCTCTTTCCTTAGATATGGCACAAAAGGTGCTTCTGCTGCGGAGATTGCCACCGATCTCTTGATTCGACCAATCTGAATGACGGACCTGACGGTGATATTTACTGCAGAGGATGCTACGGTCGCCATTTCGGGCCTAGAGGTGTCGGATTCGGGTTGGGTGCGGGAACTCTCACAATGGCTTAATTCGACCCCAAAAATTATGCGTTTATTTAATTATTTCAGTTTCTCGCCTTGTATATGTTCACTGCTTAACAATTTTATAGTCATCATTTACCCAATCTTTCATTTAGCTCTCACCATCATTCATCAAAAAAATTATTATCTCTCCCATCTGCATTTCTTTGTACAATTTTAGACTAAGCGGAGATAGAAGGTATAAAATTATTTTTTCTTTTGTTAGTACCTTCGAAAAGAAAAAAAAATTGAATAATTTATAAAATTCGAAATGTGATTTTAAAAAAGGTATTCGGCCCTTCGGCAATTGTACCAGAATTCTTAATCGAACGAAAATTGATCCTTCGAACGCGGAAAAAAAGCGTTATAAAAATTGCTTATTTCAATATTACTGTAATTAAGCTTATTAATACTGTATTTATGCTTATGTTAAGAAAATTCGAAATATACGTATTTCTGGATATCGTTTTTTTAATATTTAACTTTTATGAAAGAGGAATGCAAAGAAAAGTGGGAAAGAGCACGCTTTGGCACGTTGGAGCCTGCAAGATAACCACTAATGTGGAAGAAACCTCCCTGGGTCGAGCGCTATTGGTTTCACCCAAGGTGATTAAACAAAGAAGGTGATCTACAAAGTTGTGAGCCAATAAGAACACAGATCGGTGGGTGACGTCAAAGGAAACCGCCCCCACTCTTCTCCCATATCTTTTAATGGGGAATTCAAAGGAATATCAACTTTCAAGTCAATTATTATTAGGTAAATTATCAATTTAATAAAGTGTTATCATTTTTTTATTAAATATATTACCTGAATTTCAAGTAAATGAAATTTACATCATGGAAATTGAAAATATTACATTAATTAATAATTTTTTTTGTTTTTTTGGCAGATTTGTTTAATCACCTTGGGTTTCACCATAGAAATTTCAATAACTTTGTTCCTTTTATTGGATATTTCTGTCTTTTTATTCTTCAGGCGTCTCAAAATGCCCGAAAAATAGATATTTTGGTAGAAAACTACCGATCTTCACCAAATTTGAACAATATACAGGGTAGGGCATTAGGAGATTGGGGTTTTTGGGGAGATTGGTCCAAAAATGGATATTTTGGTAGAAAACAACTCATATCTTTACCAAAGTAGCACCATATAAAGCACCTTGGTGCCTGCAAGATAACCACTAATGTGGAAGAAACCTCCTTCCACATTAGTGCTTTCCCTGCCCATCACTTCCCCAACAAATATCCTCCAACCTCCTCACCACCCTTCTCCATGCCACAGCAATATCACTTACCCGGTGTCTACGAGCTCCTGTACTTGTTTCCATTTTGTTTCAATAATTTCCTGACTTTAGATTTGAAGGAAATAAATAACAAATGGAGTCGTTAAATTACAGTTTTAACGCAGGAAAACCGGATCTACACGTTTTCTAACCTATACGGTCATCGAAGAACTCAGGCGCAGTGATGCCAACTTAACATTTCTGATTTTCCCATAGATTTCCTGGCTAAACAAGGCTGCGAATCTGGCTAAAAAGAGTATTTTCTTGTCAAAAAAGAGTCAAAATCTGGCTAAAAAGTGTCTCCTTGTCCACAAGGGTCAAAATATGGATGAAAAAAAGGATCAAAATCTGTCTAAAAATGGACTTTTCTTGTCAAATAGGATCAAAATGTGTGTAAAAAGGGTCTTTCCTTGTCAAAATCTGACTAAAAAGAGTATCTTTTTTATCAAAAAGGATCAATAGCTGTCTGAAAAAGGTATTTTCTTGTCAAAAAGGGTCAAAATCTGGCTGAAAAGGGTCTTTTTTTGTCAAAAAGGGCCAAAATCTGGCTAAGAAGTGTCTTTCCTTGTGAATTTGTGGGTTTTGGATGAATTTTCAATTCGGAAAACCAAAACCACAAAAACCAAATGGTTCAAGGGAGTAGAAACTTCCTAAACCACATCTTATTTGTCTTTATTAAGGCATAGGAAGTAGACATGTTGGTAAAACCCTGAAGTTTGAGAATTTTACGAGGAAAACCTTCATTTTTTGACATTAAGATATCTCCCTAATCTTTATTGATCTCTAGAAGTGATGAGAAGCGCTCATAAAATTTTCAGCCGCAATGTAAATTTACACACAACTCATAAACGGATTAAAAAAAATTCGCAGAAATAAAACTTAAAATTCGATATAATGATGTAACGACCACCGCAGTTTGAAAATTTTTTCCTTCCCCTTTCGGGTACTTCAGGAAAAAACAAACACAAGATTACTACGTTTTACCTCAGTTATTAATTGATAAGATAATAAAATTGATATATATAAAAAATCTTTTGAATATCGTGACTAACGTTCTGACGATCAAAGTAGTTGCTCCCTCTAAAGTTGTTCGAAAAAACTCAAAATGGTGATTTCTTATATGAGCTTTATGGCTTTTTTAATACAATTTTTTTCTTTAAACCCAACAATAGCAAAGGAATCTTCTTTTTTTGGCTCTCCTCAGCTTTTTGGCGTTTACATTAGCAAAACAATGCGAGCAGAAACCGAATACTATGAGCATGGACTGGGATAAAGTAAGTTTTCTACAATGTATTAAAGTGTCTTTTATTGGCGAAAAAGTGTCTTTTCTCGTATGGAAAGAGTTTTTTCTTGTCTGAAACGTGTCTTTTATTGTCTAAAAAGTGTCTTTTCTTGCCTGAAAGTGTCTTTTCTTGTCCGGAAAGTGTCTTTTCTTGTCCGGAAAGCGTCTTTTCTTGTCAAAAAGTGTCTTTTCTTGTCTGAAAAGTGTCTTTTATTGGCGAAAAAGTGTCTTTTCTTGTATGGAAAGAGTTTTTTCTTGTCTGAAACGTGTCTTTTATTGTCTAAAAAGTGTCTTTTCTTGCCTGAAACTTGTCTTTTATTGTCTAAAAAGTGTCTTTTCTTGTCCGGAAAGCGTCTGTACTTGTCCGGAAAGCGTCTTTTCTTGTCAAAAAGCGTCTTTTCTTGTCAAAAAGTGTCTTTTCTTGTCAAAAAGTGTCTTTTCTTGTCAAAAAGTTTCTTTTCTTGTAAAAGTGTCTTTTCTTGTCGGAAAAGTGTCTTTTATTGGCGGAAAAGTGTCTTTTCTTTAATGTAAAGAGTTTTTCCTTGTCTGAAACGTGTCTTTTATTGTCTAAAAAGTGTCTTTTCTTGTCCGGAAAGCGTCTTTTCTTGTCCGGAAAGCGTCTTTACTTGTCCAAAAAGTGTCTTTTCTTGTCAAAAAGTGCCTTTTATTGTCTGAAAAGGGTCTTTTATTGTCTGAAAAGTTTTTTTTATTGGCGGGAAAGTGTCTTTTATTGGCGAAAAAGTGTCTTTTCTTGTATGGAAAGAGTTTTTTCTTGTCTGAAACTTGTCTTTTATTGTCTAAAAAGTGTCTTTTCTTGTCCGGAAAGCGTCTTTTCTTGTCTAAAAGTGTCTTTTCTTGTCTGAAAGTGTCTTTTCTTTTTAAAATGTTCAAAACTGTCTAAAAAATGTTGTTTTTTTGGTCCGAAAAGTGTCTCTTCTTGGCCAAAAAGTGTCTTTTCTGGTCCGGAAAGCGTCGTTTATTGTCTAAAAGTGTCTTTTCTTGTCTGAAAGTGTCTTTTCTTTTTAAAATGTTCAAAACTGTCTAAAAAATGTTTGTTTTTGTTTTTTTGGTCCGAAAAGTGTCTTTTCTTGTCCAAAAAGTGTCTTTTCTTGTCCGGAAAGCGTCTTTTCTTGTCCGGAAAGCGTCTTTACTTGTCCAAAAAGTGTCTTTTATTGTCTGAAAAGAGTTTTTTATTGTCTGAAAAGAGTCTTTTATTGGCGGAAAAGTGTCTTTTCTTTTTAAAATGTTCAAAACTTTCTAAAAAATGTTGTTTTTTTTTTGGTCCGAAAAGTGTATTTTATCGTCTAAAAAGTGTCTTTTCTTGTCCGGAAAGCGTCTTCTATTGTCTAAAAGTGTCTTTTCTTGTCATAAAGTGTCTTTTCTTGTACACATCAAATTTTCTAGGTAAAATATGTTTGAAAAAATTTGTACAATTAATAAGGTTAATTTATAAGGGTTGTTTGACATAGCAGTTAGATTGCGACACGAAATTATCGAATTTGGCCGTGTTTTGCATAAAAATTTAGTTTTTTCTCTAGTATTCAGACATTTCCGGGTGATTTTTCAGTTGAATTTATGAATCATTCGTTCTCAATTAAATGATAAAGTTTCTAGTTTAAGAAGTCATTGTTATCGATCGAAATGACTGAAGTGCATACTCAATTTTTTTCCTCTTTTATCTTATTTTGAAGTCATCAATTTTATTCTTTCAGTTTAGAGGGGATTGGTTCGAATATAAATCGTGGGGCGATGGCTGGACTAGATGGACGTCTAGATGCATAAAAGACACCTTTAACCTCGCAGAAGATGGCAAATCTTATGCCAGGACTCGCTCTTACAAAACTAGACTGTAAATATTTCATTTATATAGAAAATAGGCTCTACATATGTAGATTTGAAGGTTTTTGACGAAAAATTGGTTCTTAAAATGTTGATTTTGATCAAAAATAGCCTTAAAATGTGTGAATCCAAACGGATTCGTATTCGGATTCACAACTTAAGGTGGAAAAACCGCCAAATTCGGAACCTTTTCAGTTCCTCATCTCCAGCGCCAAAACGATGCGCTCCACCGACTCGACCACTTAGTACAAAATGAAAGAGCATTAAATTCTGCGTCTAATGAGTTTTCAAGAGCCAAAATCGGTCGAGCCGTTCAGGAGATATCGATTTGTAAAGTTGGCAGTTGATTTTTGACCTCTAGCACAAAAACGATGGGTTTTAGCGACTTGACCACTTAGTACAAAATGAAAGAGCATTAAATTCTGCGTCTAATGAGCTTCCAGGAGCTAAAATCGGTCGAGCCGTTCATGAGATATCGATTTGTAAAGTTGGCAGTTGGTTTTTGACCTCTAGCACAAAAACGATGGGTTTTAGCGACTCGACCACTTAGTTCAAAATGAAAGAGAATTAATTATTCTTTCATTCTGTACTTCTTTCATTTATATATAAAACAATTAATTGTGATTTTCAGCATACCCATTCCTCACACCAACGTCAACCTGATTGAACCAACTGGACCTTCACAATTCACAATTACAAAAAACAGTAAACTAATTTTTTTTTAAAGCTATATTTTGGTTTAGGTATTATTTCTTCTGATTTGCCGATGACATTGTTGGATTCTGATTATGTTAATTATGCGATCATTTGGTCATGCAAAGACGGATGGATTTCGACTTCCGGTATAAAATTATTCCCCGATGACATTTTTAGAACTTTTTTTTCAGAATCATCGTGGATTCTGACGAGAAAAAGGGAGCCCAAATTCGATGTGGATATGGAAAACAAAATTAAAGAATCTTTGTCGAAATTCGGTCTTACGATGGATGGTTACTCTGATGTTATTCAAAGCAATTGTGATTAAACATAATAAATTGACAATTTATGAAAATAAACCTATTTCACGTTTTAAAAGGCAGAAAAACTTTTTGAATAAGCCCCATTCAATTAAGGGAAAGAATCATTTTTTCAGCTACTTGTGGGCTGACCTTGAAATGCACAGCTTATCCTTAGTTTTAGAAGAAAAAGCCCTAAAAATTTCAAGTCGGTCCACAGGAAGCTGAGAAAATGTCCATTTTTATTTGAGACTTTACAATATTCTCTGAATATCTCCCTAAATCAGGTCTTCACTTATTTAATTATGTAGAAATAGTAGAAAAAAGTGATAAACAAGGACTAAAGTAAGTAATCCAAAGTATTTTAATTTTGTTTACATAATACGAATATGAACGGTGAATAATAATTTTATTAGATCATAATTTGCAGAAAATAGTAGGCTTCTCCGAGAATTGGAGAGTTCCTCGTTTTACGGAGTCTGAAAAAAAAATAAATAAATAAATAAAAAATAAAAATAAACAAAATATATATATATATATATATATATATATATATATATATATATATATATATATATATAAAATACATACCAAGAGTGTTTGCAACCATAAATGCTTGATTGAGGCCCACACGGAATTTGGTTTTCTCATTACTGGAAAAAATGAACATTTTGATGACGTTTTTTTTTATATTAAAATGATATACCTGTCTTTGACTAGAACTCCAAGGTCGATAAATGATGATAAAGCATTTCCGATGAGATCCAAAGAAAGGGCGTAAAGGGAGTCGAGCTTTCCTTGTTCGTTAAGACGAGCGAAATTTCTCTGGACCAATTTAAGTAGATCGACATTTGAATAAATGTTTCCTTTAGGCAACTGGAAGCATAATTTGTTAATAATGATTCGAAATGTTGAATAAAAGCGGACCTCGATTAGGATGTTGATGGCTTGAAGATATCCGGTCGAGAAAGGTAACAGCGAATGTATGAGGATTTCCAAAGCGGTCGTCTTTTCGTCATTTAATGTTATTGTGGAACTGTTGACTTTTGTCAGGCCGATTTTATTGAGAAGGTTCAACGTTTGGTTGAAAATCTGAAACAAGGATAATATGAAGCTGTATAGAGGGATGATATGACGCTGTATATTGGGGGATATGACACTGTAAAGAGGGATGATATGACATTGTAAAGTGGGATGATATGACGCTGTATAGAGGAATGATATGAGACAGTATGGGGGCCTGATATGACGCTGTATAGAGGAATGATGTGACGCTGTATAGAGGAATGATATGACGCTGTATAGAGGAATGATATGACACTGTATATGTCACCGATATGACACTGTATATGTCACCGATATGACGCTGTATATTGGGATGAGATGAAGCTGTATAGAGGGATGATGTGACACTGTATATGGGGATGATGTGATGATGTATATAAGGATGATATGAAGCTGTACAGAGGGATGATATGACGCGGTGGAGAGGAATGATATGACGCTGTATAGATGGATGATATGACGCTGTATAGATGGATGATATGACGCTGTATAGAGGAATGATATGAGACAGTATGGGGGCCTGATATGACGCTGTATAGAGGAATGATGTGACGCTGTATAGAGGAATGATATGACGCTGTATAGAGGAATGATATGACACTGTATATGTCACCGATATGACGCTGTATAGATGAATGATATGACACTGTATATTGGGATGATGTGACACTGTATATGCGGATGATATGAGGATGTATATAAGGATGATATGAAGCTGTACAGAGGGATGATATGACGCTGTATAGATGGATGATATGACGCTGTATAGATGAATGATATGACACTGTATATTGGGATGATGTGACACTGTATATGGGGATGATATGACGATGTATATAAGGATGATATGAAGCTGTACAGAGTGATGATATGACGCTGTATAGATGAATGATATGACGCTGTATAGATGAATGATATGACACTGTATATTGGGATGAGATGAAGCCGTATAGAGGGATGATGTGACACTGTATATGGGGATGATATGATGATGTATATAAGGATGATATGACGCTGTATAGATGGATGGTATGACGCTGTATAGATGGATGGTATGACGCTGTATAGATGGATGGTATGACGCTGTATAGATGGATGATATGACGCTGTATAGATGGATTATATGACGCTGTATAGATGGATGATATGACGCTGTATAGATGGATGATATGACGCTGTATATTGGGATGATATGACACTGTATATTGGGATGAGATGACACTGTATATTGGGATGATGTGACACTGTATATGGGGATGATATGACGATGTATATAAGGATGATATGACGCTGTATAGATGAATGATATGACGCTGTATAGATGAATGATATGACACTGTATATTGGGATGAGATGAAGCTGTATAGAGGGATGATGTGACACTGTATATGGGGATGATATGACGATGTATATAAGGATGATATAACAATGTATAGAGGAATGATATGACGCTGTGTAGGGGAATGATACGACACTGTATGGGGGCCCGATTTGACGCTGTAAAGAGGAATGATATGACGCTGTGTATGCCACTGATATGACACTGTATATGACACCGATATGACACTGTATATTGGGATCATATGAAGCTGTATAGAGGGATGATATACTTAAATACGTTATCTTAATTGAGGGATGATATGAAACTGTATAGGGGCCCGATATGACGCTGTATAGAGGAATGATATGACGCTATATGAGGACTGTATATATCGGGACGATATGGCGCTGTAGATCAAGATGTTATGACGCTGTGTAATATGATGCTGGATGATATGGCACCGTAAAGGGGCCTGATATGACACTGTAGGGAGGTCCGATATGGCACCGTATAGAGGGCTGATATGTCACTGTATAGAGGCCCGATATAACGCTGTATATAGGTCGTATATGACGCTGTATAGAGGCCCGATATAAGGCCGTATAGAGTGCAGATATAATGGACGAGTAATATAAGAGTAAGGAATGCTAGAACAACTATTCTTACTTTCTCTTCAGAAGTCTCCGTGTTAACGAATTCTTTGGAGAAAATTTTATTGGCGAATAAAAACTCAGCTTTTAGAAGGCCTGGAAAAAAAGAAAACTTAAGTAACTGAAATTTATAAGCTAAGACTTGTTATACCTTCTTCAATCTTGTTGCGATGAGCAAGCAATATCGATGCCATAATCGCAGGCCTCGCCAAATGCCACATCAACGGGTTGATATAGAGTTGAAGCATAATGAGTGGAATGGCTCCTTGCATCTGATTTAGACTTAATTGAGCTAAAAATTATGTCAGACGACTAACTATTTAAGGAAGCCATTACCTGAACTGCTCGCCACCAGCGACACATTCTCAAGCTTATCGTTAAACTTCAAAACTCTATTTTGAGAATCGACAAATAATAGGTTATCATGAAGTTTTATAGAGTCAAGTAAAGCGTTTTCTAAATTGCCTGGAAAAAATCGAAAGTAGGACATTGTTTGGGGGAAAAAAATGAAACAAAATAAAGATTTTTCAACTCAAATATCGATAAAATTGGTCAAAAATTGACGGTTTTTTACCTTCAATAATTATCGAGGCGCCATCAGCGTTCAAAATTTCGATTATTTCTAAAGCCAAGCTTGAAACGAGATCTAAACCCAAGGATTTCTTTTGAGTCAACAAAGATGCGACAGCAACGGAAACAATGCTGAACACGGAAATCACAGACAGCTCTTTATGGCTAAAAAGAAGAATTATTTGAAAAAATTTTCACGTAAAAGTTCGCCCACCTTTTGATCACAGAAACGCCGAGATTGGTCAATTCTTTCAAGTCTCTATTTTGCTTCCCGGAATCCGCAGAACCCCTTGTGATGCATGACCGAAGCGATATCGGCTCACCAAAAGTGACATAAACGTTCCCATAGTTATTATTCATGTTACGAAGAGTTTGAAGCAATTTCTGGAAAGAACAAATTATTAACAACAATTGAGTAAACCAGAGGTTTGAATGTTAATTTTGAGGTTTTTGGACAAAAAAAGGGGTTTTAAAAATGTAGATTTTCGGACGAAAATTGGGCTTTAAAAATTTTTATTTTGAGGTTTTTGACAAAAATTTGGCTCTTGAAATCTCGATTTTGAGGGTTTTGACAAAAATTTAGATCTTAAAATCTTGATTTTGAGGTTTTTGACGAAAAATGTCTCTTAAAACTTTGATTTTGAGGTTTTTGGACAAAAATTAGGCTTTAAAAATGTAGATATTGAGGTTTTTGACGAAAATTTGGCTCTTAAAACTTTATTTTTGAGGTTTTTGGACGAAAATTGGGCTTTTAAAAATGACGATTTTATGGTTTTTGATGAAAAAAGGTTCTTAAAACTTTGATTTTGAGGTTTTTAGGACGAAAATTAGACTTTAAAAATGTCGATTTTGTGGTTTTTTGGCGAAAATTTTCCTCTTAGAACCCTTATTTTGAGATTTTTGACGAAAAAAGGCTCTTAAAACTTGGGCTTTTAAAAATGTTGATTTTGAGGTTTTTGATAAAAAAAAAAAAAAAAAAGCTCTTAAAACTTCGACTTTGAGGTTTTTGGACAAAAATTGGGCTTTTAAAAATGTTGATTTTGAGGTGTTTGATAAAAAAAAAAAAAAAAGGCTCTTAAAACTTTGAATTGGAGGTTTTTCGACGAAAATTAAGGTTTACAAATGTTGATTTTTGAGTTTTTATTTTATTTTTTTATTTTTTATACGAAAATCGCCTTTTAAAACCTTGATTTTGAGGTTTTTGACGAAAAATTTCTCTTAAAACTTTGATTTTGAGGTTTTTCGACAAAAATTAGGCTTTACAAATGTTGATTTTGAGGTTTTAGGACGAAAATTAGGCTTTACAAATGTTAATTTTGAGGTTTTTTGGCGAAAATTTGCCTCTTAAAACCCTCATTTAGAGGTTTTTGACGAAAAATGGCTCTTAAAACTTTAACTTTGAGGTTTTAGGACGAAAATTAGGCTTTACAAATGTTGATTTTGAGGTTTTTGAAGAAAAATAGTCTTAACATATGTTCAGAAAGAAGAGAAAAACTAAATTTTTGGAGAATATTTGATAAAAAAAAGTCCCCCAGTAACCACTGAAGTAAACAAACCAATGTAGACTCTTTGGGCTTCGGAATTCCAAGATGTTCAAAAGCGAATAATTTTTCTTCCATTATTTTCTCATAGACCAAAGAGACAGGCACTATGTTGACATCGACGACTTCTTTTTTAAGAAACGAATCCACTATAGTGGACAGCAAGCCTAAAATAACGATAAAAAGAAAAATTTTTAAAAATAAAAGAAAGCGACCATATTTTGGTGTGAGCGATTTGTTCGATCTGCTTCGTGTCCCCTCGATGAAAAACTCAATTGGAGAATTTCCGAGAATCAAAAGATGGCTTAAGTAATCGTTGAATATCATCTTATAAAGGGAATCGTCGCTGAAACGTCTTTTCATGTAGAAAGCTTTACATTTCCTCAGAACGTTTCCCATCAAGAACATAGCATGGAAATCTGCTAAGATTTAGATTTTGAAAAAATATTTTAAGGTTTTACCCATTCCGGCGGCGACGCATGGTAGTTCTATGTCGTGTAGAAACGCAATGTATGCCAGAAGAATAAAATCGGCATAACTGCGATGTGTCGGCAAAAGGACAACGGGGGTCGAACCTCCGCTGATTAGTGCCTAAAAGTACAAAAGTTGTCAAAAAAGCTGAACTTTAAACCCTTTTTTGAGGGCTAAGGAGGTGTCTGAGCGATTTCGTGCACAAAATAACTTTTGTAGCCCTTAAAAAGAGCTTTCTAACCGTATAAATAACGATAAAATCGGTCAAAAATTGTGGAAGTTACGAATGTTTAAAGGATCAATCATAAAATCGTGACTTGCATCCACCAGCGATGAACTTTAATCCCTTTTTTAAGGGCTAAGGAGGTGTCTGAGCGATTTCGTGCACTAAATAACATTTGTAGCCCTTAAAAAGAGCTTTCTAACGGTATAAATAACGATAACATCGGTCAAAAATTGTGGATGTTACGAACGTTTTAAGGTTCAGACAGAATCGTGACTTGCATCCACCAGCAATGGACTTCAATCCCTTTTTCAAGGGCCAAGGAGGTGTCTGAGCGATTTTGTGCACAGATTAACTTTTGTAGCCCTTAAAAAGAGCTTTCTAACGGTATAAATAACGATAAAATCGGTCAAAAATTGTGGAAGTTACGAACATTTAAAGGTTCAGACATAGAATAGTGACTTGCATCCACCAGCAATGAACTTTAATCCCTTTTTTATGGGCTAAGGAGGTGTCTGAGCGAATTTTTGCACTAAATAACATTTGTAGCCCTTAAAAAGAGCTTTCTAACGGTATAAATAACGATAAAATCGGTAAAAAATTGTGGAAGTTACGAACGTTTAAAGGTTCAGACATAGAATAGTGACTTGCATCCACCAGCAATGAACTTTAATCCCTTTTTTAAGGGCTAAGGAGGTGTCTGAGCGAATTTTTTCACTTAATAACATTTGTAGCCCTTAAAAAGAGCTTTTTAACGGTATAAATAACAATAAAATCGGTCAAAAATTGTGGATGTTATGAACGTTTTAAGGTTCAGACATAGAATCGTGCTTCGCATCGACAGCAATGAACTTCAATCCCTGTTTTGAGGGCTAAGGATGTCTCTGAGCGATTTTGTGCACTAAATAACTTTTGTAGCCCTTAAAAAGAGCTTTCGAACGGTATAAATAACGATAAAATCGGTCAAAAATTGTGCAAGTTATGGACGTCTATGTTGCCATTTTAATTACCGATCCAA
The DNA here is from genome assembly GCA_018703685.1 of Orius laevigatus. Lineage (NCBI taxonomy): Eukaryota > Metazoa > Arthropoda > Insecta > Hemiptera > Anthocoridae > Orius > Orius laevigatus. Next base: position 40,530 of record JAGWEN010001074.1, read on the forward strand.
TGTTGGAGACATAAAGACCAGTGAGAGTTGACTTGAGGATGTTGGTAAGAAGTAATGCGAGCCATCTGATGATCGGAAGATTGAAATCGTATCCGATTTCATTGAGCGTTTGAACGATTTTCGAAGAAACTTCTTTTGTCCATTTCCCCTAAAAAACAATAATAATAAAAAAAAAATTTCTTTCATATTTTCATACTTCTTGTTTAAGTTTTTTCTCGACATTCTTCGAAACTATGGCGATCAACTGTTTCGGGGTCGGCGATGGAGCCGAGCGGATGCTGTTCACTTGGAAAAACTTCAAAGGCCGCGTCGCCCAATAAAGGTCGCTCTCGTTTCTATATGAGAGGAGGACGTTTTTGAAGTTTCGGGAACGTTTGGAGCTTCCAAAGCCGCCGTCGCAACATTTCTGCGAAGTTTCATCCCCATTTTGGCTTATTTCATTCTGAAAATGAATTTCAGCTTGAAAACGTGACTCAAAATCAAAATGAAAGGTTAATAGGATTAGTTGACCAAGGTATTTTAAGATTAGGGTCAAAATTTCATGGAAAAATAGCGAAGGTTGATTCCCTAGACATTAGAGGTCATGCAACTGAAGGCTATAAAAAGATGCTACCAATTGCCTCCCTATCCTAGTAACCATGTCTACACTATGATGTATGAGGATTGGAGGTGTGCGATGGAAAAGAAGAAATGCACTAAAGATGCTACTCATTGCCTCACTACCCTAAGCCAGGAGGTAATCGATATCTTAGAGCAGTCGCAATGGTTTGCTTTGGAAAAGATGCTACTCATTGCCTCACTACCCTAAGCCAGGAGGTAATCGATATCTTAGAGCAGTCGCAATGGTTTGCTTTGGAAAAGATGCTACTCATTGCCTCACTACCCTAAGACAGGTCATTCAAACTGGGGGAAATCGATGTCTTAGAGCAGTCGCAATGGTTTGCTTTGGAAAAGATGCTACTCATTGCCTCACTACCCTAAGACGGGTCATCCAAACTGGAGGAAATCGATGTCTTAGAGCAGTCGCAATGGTTTGCTTTGGAAAAGATGCTACTCATTGCCTCACTACCCTAAGCGGGAGGTAATCGATATCTTAGAGCAGTCGCAATGGTTTGCTTTGGAAAAGATGCTACTCATTGCCTCACTACCCTAAGACGGGTCATCCAAACTGGAGGAAATCGATGTCTTAGAGCAGTCGCAATGGTTTGCTTTGGAAAAGATGCTACTCA
>JAGWEN010001075.1:0-41732 GCA_018703685.1 Orius laevigatus
TGGCCCTTTTGTCTGCATCCCTGTCATGGATACGATCGCACGGCGGGGCCTCGATTTTTACGGTTGGAACACGTGGAAACTCAACGAAATAAGTAAAAAAAAAATTATCCACAGCATTTTTAAAAGATAGCAATCAGATTCAAAATGAGATGCCTAAATGTACCCTTTATGCAAATGATAACTGACTTTATTTTTTGCATTTTTAAAAGATTCTCACGTTTAGGCAGAGCGATTTAGGGTCTGAAACTTTATTTAAAAAATAAACTTTTGCGCACGCTAATAGCACTTGTTTGCTAATAGAGAAAGTAAATTCACCGAGAGGTATAGAGCTTTGTGGCGGAGATTGACTTTAGATGACTCGTGGACTGGGATATTATAATAATAACATGTAACTCTAGTTCCGTGGATAATTTGATCCATTAATCAATCCCTTCTGGGTAAGGATTTCACATTTTTAGGGAGGATTGCGTGTTCCTACTGTAACGTGGGGACAGAAGCGGAAAAATGCATGGGGAAAGTTGTTCAGAAGTTGCGCGGGAAAACGTTAAGAGTTTTTTTACGCCACTAGGTGCTCTAAGAATCGTTTATCTGTCAGATGAAAGGTTTCATTCAATCGTCTTCAATGGCGAAAACCATCGTGAGGTTCACCTATTGTCGTGGGTGGTGCGATTTGTGCCAGATTTAATATTTCATGAAAAAAAGTTAACATAACGTGCATTTGGAGAAACAATAAATCTGAAGCAAAAAGTCGGAACAAAAGAATAACGTTTTTTCAGGGTTGACGCAGGAATTTCTTAAATTTGGAATCCGTTACATCACCTTGAATTTAGAACCAACGGGCCCACGATATTTGGTTGATGTCCAACATCAGGACGAATGTTTTTTTCCAAGATGATGCATTTTATAGCGCAATTGTTTTATTAATCTTGAAGATCGGTACGATACCCATTTTATGAGCGAAACACCACACCGGAATGTGGCGTATCGTTTCACGTTGTGATGTCCACTTGACCTAAACAAACAAAAAAAGTTTCATTACTTTTTTAGTGTCGACGATTTACATGGGATTTATCGTGTAAACTTACAAAGGGCCGATAAGACGGTGGATGTCAAACCATGGACACGATTTGATGGCTGATAGGGGAAGTGTAGGGAGAGAACTGGAAAGTGAAAAATGGTTGAGTTTGGTTCGTGGTAGAAATGATAGGTCCGGTTCACCTCATTTAGCTTAATTTGTGCTCAAGGTGGCTTTGTGAGGGCAAACAACCCGTTGAATATGTGAAGAAGAGAAAGAGCGAAAGGATAGTAGACGTCCCCCCGTCGCAAAACCCTCTTTTAACCCCAACACTATTTCTCTCTCAAACATAATCTATTTAAATGTCCGTTTATAGGTTAAGATGGCTATAATTTCTTTAGGAACGGGTATTTGCTCGAAAATAAGTCATTTTTAATGCAGGAGATTAGTGGTGTAATGAGGTAAGTCCATTCAGTGTCGCATTCAAAACATGCAACGGATTTTCACGACCTCAAAGGTGCATGCTAGGGATCGCACTGATAACTCCGTGATAGATATGAGATATGATCTGTGATAAGATGACGAATGATAACGGTTTATAAAGGCCCTTCTTGATAGGAAAGGCCTTTTTTCGATACGAAGATTATGTTAATTTGGTTGAACTTGAAGTTTTCGTCCCTTTCCATCCCAGGATTAAAATTTTTTGTCTGACCTGTATGGCGAATTGAGGTTTGGAAGGGGATTTAAATATTTCTTTGTTGATCGGAGAATTATCGACGTTGTCCAGCGTTGGCATTAAAGGTTGAAGCGGTGCCAAAACGGTGGCTTTGTTCCTCGCGGCGAATCTGCAGTCGAGTTTCGGGGGGTAGCACTTAAGTTTTAATATTTACCCCATCCTAATTCCAGAGGCTTGGGTAATGGCCCGTGAATCTATCTCCATCCCCGGTTGACTTTTCTCTCTTTTCTCCATCCCCGCCGTTCTCGGCCTCGCTCCGTCTAAACGAGCCGCATTATCCTTAATGGCGGTGACGTAATTAAAAAGAAGAAGAGGCTTTAAAAAAAGAAGGTTTGAAAGCCACTGCACTGGGGTTTGTATATTGGAATTTTCAACCCATTTTCTTTATGGTGATTTCACACTTAAAATAAATTGAATGTCTTAATGCAGAGTCTTGATAATGCGGTTGAAAATACGCTGAAACTTTCATCGAAAGTATCAAACAATCGATGTTTATAAACTAAAATTAGCTGTACTTCTTTGAAACTTGAATGGTTTCCGGGCAAACTTGGAAAGTGGGTGTGTTGTGGGTCTTCTTTTTTCCTTATCGGTTTCCCGGCTATCTGGGAGTGAAGGGGAAAAAAAACGTATTGGATTCGCAAAAACAAATTAAGTGTGTTTCGCCTCGAGGAAATCGTTTATACAACGGGTTCGAAGTCTTTTACGATATGGGACTTAATTAGAAACGCCCGAGCCCAAAAGTGAAAATCGATTCTCCGGAACAAAGTTTTGACAGCGCATTATACGGTTCGGGGATTAGTTTCTATTGGATTTCGTTATTGGGATTTTATCTTTGATTGTTTTTATTGGGCTACCTTCTAAATGAAATCCGGTTACTCCAGGTATTGGAATCAAGAGATCCTTAGCTCTCGTGGGACCGTGGCAGGGGTTGGTTAGGTGCTCGCTGATTTCACTACTAAAATTTTTAGCTAGGCCAAGAAACCTTGGAGGCACACAGCTTGTGCTTCCTTAATCGTCAGACAGGACGATGATAACTGATAAATAACCGGTGGGTCTCAATTCTTTGTTTTTCTGACACCCTCCGATAATGACACCTAATGTCAGTTAACCTCGCCGATAGAGCTTAGGATTAGCTGGTCTGAATTTAACAAACACTGATTTGAAATATTCTAGTCTTTTCTTGTCAAAAACCAATCTTTTTCTGTCAAAAAAAAAGTCTTGTCATAAAATATGGGGCCTTTTCCCAACAAAAAGGGTCTTTTCTTATTTAAAAAAAAAAAAAAAATCCTATTTCCTTATATGTAAACAAAAAAATTAGTCCCCACGGCAGCAGGACTAAGGAGGAAGATTTCTTTCAGATGGTTAGATCTACAAGTTTCTAAACTTTGTCCAACAAAAGCTTTTAAACTTCAAACATATTTTCAATTTCATAAACGTTTCATATAAAATGCTCAAGACATGGGCTTTTATTTAAGAAAAAAAAAAAGACAAATTGATTCGGATTAGCTTCAAGGGTATTTTGTATTCTAGAGGAAAAGCGACTATTTGAAAGGAGAAGAGGAATAAAACGGCAGTTTCTTCGAGGATGTAATACGAATAAAGTAAAAGAGAAAATAAGAAGTATCGATAATGCACTAAACTGCAGGGAACGGCGAGTTGAATTTCAAACGAGCGACGACAAAATTAGGTCAAAATAAAGAAGAAGAAAAAAATTTTAAATAAAAAGGCGTATAAAAGATAAAGAAGATGTAGGCTTTAATCAGATTATTTGATAAAATATGAGATGTGGATCTTGGGTTTTAAGGGAAGAGGGATGAGAAGTAAAAAGTGGGGCAGACAATGGAATGTGAACCCAGGGTACGGTTGATGTAGTGGAAAACCACTTAGGAAGAAAGGAAAGGCGGAGGACGAGAATGAAAAAGGATAAACAAGGGAGAGGGAAGTGATAAGGTAAATAAGGTAGGGAAGAGGTAGAAAAGGGTAGGGGGGAGAGGAAGAGGTGTAGGGGAAGTTGGATCAATAGGGGACCTCTCTCACAAGCCGACCCTCCGACAACATAGCACGCGACCACTACAACATACCTCCCCCCTCTTCACCTATTAACAGCCTCGGCCCCCCTCAGTTAACAACACTATCACCACACATTCAAGGTCTAGGGCCTTGACATACCTTGCACAGACGTCTCCGCGTACATCCTGCCCGATCATCAAAATCTTGGCTCGATTTTCAACTCTAATTAAACCTAATGATGAGTTTAAACTAGTATTTGGCACATATCGACGTCTTTCCTTCAAAAAATGCTTCGATGCCACCAATAGGTGTTTACGAAATGTAGAAGGCTCCAAGGTATTGTAAATGATTCAATAAAACGGTTCATGGGGATTAACTCTTGATGGAAAACAGAGGTCAATTGGTTTCCGTGTCGCTGAGCTATCGATTCAACCAAGGGGGGTGTAATCAATGGTTGCGTTCCCAGGATTGAGGATCTGTTGCTTTTGAATTCAATAGTAGACGTAAAATTTCGTGACAAGAAAAAACAAATTTTATAAAGTGCCATTTCTAAAATGATTCTGCGAAGATGACAAAAAAAAAACCACATTCAATTTGGCTGATGGCTTTAATGTATTGGAAATCGTCGAGGCGACGTCCTAATTAAGGGAGGGGGTTTGAAAAGTTTCGGGTATTTCATTAAAAGCTCGGAAACGGAGTTGCACCAATTCAGTCTTGACGGGGACCCCGAAGTTTGAAAGTTTACGAAACTGTCTCCATCACCACTCCTCGAGGAACAATGTTTTGCATCAAGTAATCAAAAAGGGGGAAAATCCGCGGTTTTACCCCAGTATGGCTCGATTTACGTTGTAACTTCTTCAACAAAAACCAATATTGGTTCAGCCCCAGAGAGCATTCCACAAATTATAGGATAGTTGCTAGGATTCTGAATCTGGAACTTTTTCAGTTTCTCCTCTGATTGAGCATACCTGAAGTTGTTTAGACTACGTAGATGATAAAATGATACTAGACCCTAAAGTCTCTAATCTCCTCTTTCTCTAAGAGGAATTTCTCTTCACCATATGATCGATCCTCGCAGTAGAACGAATGTTGGCAAGAACTCTAATTTCGAGACTATTTGACTTCAGTAGTTCAACTAATTGTCTCATTTTGGAGGACAAGTAAAGAACCCTGCGTTTTGCGGTAACTCATTATTGGCCGACAATCTGATATCCCAATTCTTCTATGCAGTTACATATCTACATCCAGTTTATTACTAGATATTCCGATTCCATTTATCCGCTTGGTTCTAAGGTGCTGCTTCATTGCTCCAGCGTGGTCCGTGCATTGCAGTGACATCAAAATCGGTTTCGTTAGTCCCTTAGTGGGTAATTCCACTTGTGTAAACGGAAATGAAGAAAAATTTTAACTATAAACTGGAGTTTGAAATTCCTCAACGTTGCACAATGTCCACGATCTTGGCAGAGTTGTATAATCCGCGAGAATAAAAACGCGACATCCGTTCAATTTCCTGTGCGGACGAGCGTGCCAAGACAAGAGGGGAATTAGAAACTTGAATATTTTGGCCGGAGACGAAAATTCCGAAACTACGAAAAGCCATCGAAAGAAAGGTTTAAAACAGCCAGTTCCCAAGCTGACTGGTTGATTTGGGTCCAATGAGTCCCGCTATGAAAGTGAAAAAACGAAATAAATATTTTTGAAGGATTTTCATTTCAACGACTGACGACTCCGATTGAATATTCTTCATTAGTAGAATGGGAGTTCAACTAAATATTCATTTCCATCGTGAGCAGAGGATGGAATAGATGAATTCATAATTTGCTTACATGAAAATATTCAGTATTCATCTCTCATTGGAACGTTTTCTCTCAAATACTCGAAATTAATGCTAATGAGGTTTAAAACAAAAGGCAATTTCTAATGAAGAACAGAAGACCTATTTTGGGAGATTTAAAGCCAACTTGTTAGGATTGTAATTAAATAAATGAAAGTTTAGTGCATTCAATTTAAACGCTGGTAATAAGCTTGCAAATGGAGAAGTGATTATCATAAAAGGCCAAGGTCAACAGGTCTTCGATGTTTTCCACTACGAAGTTAGAAAACGGATTTTTCGGAAGCGTATTTTCGTCATTGATTACATTTTGTAAACGGAATTTTCGGTCAAAGTCAATATTTAAAAAGGCTATAAAGGAGGGATTAGGTTATCCAGTTGCGAGGAGGCGAGGCCACTCAAGTCAGAAGACAGAAGGGGCTTCCACCCTCCCAAGACTACTTAATGTCAACTTGGGTTACCTCCGCCCGGAACGGGGGAGGGTTTGCCGACGACACAATACCCTACTTAGAGCCCCTCTTTCTTTGATTTTCTAATCTCGGAAATTTATAACTTCTAATACAACGCAGAGCGTCAAAGAATAACAATTGAAAGCGGAGAGCCAACAAAAATCCAAGCGTTAACCAGTGCGCAGTCAAACATCCATGGGTTCTGTCACAAAAATGTCCTCCAAAAAGTAACCATGGAACCTTCACGCTACAGTGAACAGTCTGAGTCGGAACACCAGAAACCGCATTAATTCAGAGATAGGTGCTGGAAGGTACTAATAGGGAGTCAAAATTGACCTTAATTTTCAGTTCCATCCCCTCCCCTACCATCATGTGGGGCAGGTAGCCCCACCTCCCCTCAACGTTCCGCCACTCTGCCACCCTTCTCTCTAATCTCCCTAAACACCCGACAACATACCTCCAACACTCTACGTCACCTCCTCTACCTCTGCCATCACCTCCCCTACCCTCCTAGGCCTCCTATACCCCCTAACATTCCACCAATCTCCTAGAGCCTGTTAAATAGCTAAAATCGGGGGGCGGAATGCAGCGTCAAGGTAAAATGTTATCAGTATTTTGAATAAAACCAATACAGTAGTGGAAAATAGAATTAAATATCGCTATCTGTGTTTACAAACTCCGATGAGCCATACGCAATTACGAGGCTGAATTAAACAATTTGCCCAAGATAAACTCCGCTTTGCCAGGTTTTGTTTCACTTCTCTAGAATTACTTCACTAATTAACGACGAATACGAGCCACAAATACCGCACAGATTACTTTTTGGATTCGATTCCAACGTTTCGTCAATTTTCCACGTAATCAGGTGACCAAAAGTGTACAAAAGTTAACAATGAAATGAATCTCTTGGCAAGAGGGCATCTGTTGGAGGATAGAGTATGGACATGTCTGAGGACGAACTACTACAGAGGGTTATGGAATGGTCACCGCATGAAAGACTCAATGGACTAGACACCTGGAGAGGAAGGATAGCGTTATTGCTGTCGCGATTGCTGCATCACAACCAGGAAAAAGACCAAGATACATGAGGGGATAAGAGTGGCAGCACCGTATGGCTTAAAGTCGATTTGAAGTTCGAGGAAGAGTTAAGCTATACATAAAAGGTTACATTTTGCCTGGGGGGGACCAGTCGCGCTATGCATTTTATGACATTCCCTTATCGGGGACGAGTTGGACAACTCCCGAACTGAAAGTTCAACTCACTTTATGAGGGCTATGGAATAGTCTGAACTCTGAAGGATTTCAATGCAACGGTTAAAGTGTCAATGATATCGTTCAAAAATTGTGGATGTTATGAAGGTTTAAACGTTTAGTAGCAAAGTTTGATGGTTGGAGAACCTTCGGTACCCCAGGGGTGCCCCAACTTAATTCCAAGTTCCAACATTTTTGATCGAAAACGTAATTAAAGACTTGAAAGGAAAAGTAAAAACCCAATTCGTACCGGACGCACTTAAACGTTAATATTCATTGCCTCGGAATTTTCGCCTGGCACTTCAAAGGTTCTTCAGGAAATGTTTACAAGGGGGAGGGATGGGGAGGGTTTTAAATCGTCTATTATGAGAGTAGCCGCCTCCAAAGCACTCGGGCAAAGAGAAATCAACAAACGGAAGAAGTGAAAAAGTGGGAAGAGAGGGCTATAATGGAGGGAACGCTATAAAATGTGCACTTGCGAACCTTTGTCGGCCTCTTTCTCCTTTTGTCGACGTTTCAAGAAACCCTTTAAAACGGCATAAAAATGGAACGAGGAAATCCTTTATTTCCTCAAACCGAAATCCCTTACTTACAGTATCAAACGATTTCAACTTACCTGAAACAAACAAATTAAAATAATTAGTGAAATGACATCAAAGATAAGTTTTAATGACGAGAAATCAGTTTTTAACAGTCAGGTTTTTTTGCATAAAAAAAAGTTTATCCGAGAAAACTTTTTTTTTTAGTCATTTGTGACTGATAAAGCCGAAAAGAATTGTAATGTTTTATCGTGAATCGAAGCTATTTAGACGCATCATGTAGTATATCAAAAGGGGAGGGACCCCCGATCAACAAACCCTTCCGCGCCGGTTCCCGAAGCAACAAGTATTCGTCAAGCCCCATGTAAAACTGGCAACTTTTTGCCCCTCCTACCTCCCCAATACGGAATTGGACTTTTCCAAGATAATCGAAACAAAAAAGATAAAAAAACGTTTTCCCGATCAAGAAGGCAGAGAGAAAAAAGGCGGGAATATAATATAACCTCCCCTTATGGAAAAGAATCAAATTAGTGTTCAGCCAACGATCATGAAGGCAGAAACTCAGAAAGTTTGTTGACCAAATTGTTGATGATCAAGGAGGCATAGAAGCGCGGGAAGAATGAAATATAAAAAAAATTGAACGCGCTTAATTTGTCAAAGCAGCTCTCGTGACAACGAACCTATAAAAAAATAGAACTCCTTTGAGAAAAAAAAATACGTTTGATCTCCTGAGAGCATTATTTTGCCTCTTAAAAAATCTCGTGTATGAATTGTATCCTTTCGACGGGTCCGACGGGGGTAAAAGTGGGTAGTTGGAAGTTGAAGGCGGTGGTGGAGGGGTGGGGGGGGACAACCCTTCCTCCGACATGACGATCGATATATCTGTGACCCCGTTCTACAAAGGCCTACCTCGCTCTCTATCGCTCTCCTCTTTCCCTCTCTCTCTTTCTTGCACACCCACTGCTTTCCGACTTAACATTAATAAAATTATAAATAACTACATTTTAAAACTCGTCAATAAACAGGTTATACAATACTATCTCGACTCATTAAAGCATGGCTTAAGATTAGAATTATCTGCGTTTTAAAATTTGCTTATTTAAAACCCATGTAAAACAAGATTTTTAGTACAAACAGATAAAATATTCTTCAATAATAAAAGATCTTATGAGGTTACATGGTAGACTGAAGAAGTTGACCGCCCACGCCCTTTGATTTGAACAGATGGTTCTTATTATTTTGGTTATACATATTGACGAATCAGGATCCTCCATAAGTGGATAATTATTCAATGTGACACCAAGATCGGATAGGCATTAGGTGAGGAGACAACTCTATCATTGCCCAACCTGATGACGATATAGGTGGGATAACGTGGAGAAGCCCTAGATGTGCAGAACAGAATCTACGCTGAGATTCAAAGTTTCCAAGAGACTGAGTTCTGTCACAGGGCTTTAGTGCGTTTCTAACCCTAGGTTGGGGAAACGAATTCTTCGGTCTGCAGAGAGTAGCGGCGTCGTAGCGAGAAGCACAAGGTGTGGAGAGAGTGCAAATCATTGTTTGGCACTCATTCTGACAATGCTTATGGTGAGATAGCCAGGTGCATTGAAGTGCTGAAGAGCGGATATCCAATATCTAATGAGGTAATAGGTTCCTATAAGTGACACCACCTCTGGCCTGTGCTCAAAGATAGGGGGAAGCAAGGTTTTTTGAATCGAGATCGAAGGATACCGCAGTGAGAAGCACATAGTGTGGTGAGGAGGCAACTCGAACGTTGCCTGAAAATGATCCTGGATGTGCTGAACAGCCTCAACAAGATTCCATGTCGTATGGAGGAGTAAACATATAACTCGAACTTTCTCAAACATTCGGGATTCTACTGAGCTCTTCAATAACACCAAAAATATTCCCCCAAGCCACATCCCTTACTCTCCCATCACTTCCAACCTTCCCCCAGGCTACCATTTCCTCCAAGACCCTCCTAGAATTTAACCTAACCTTCTTTCTCAACCTAAAATCTATCTGGTAAAAAAAAAAAATTATTTTAACTTTTTTCAATTAACTTTGCTTAATACACTTAAAGTGAAATGGTGTAAACTAATTTTTATCGTCAGTAACTGAAATGTTTGGAATATTGAATATAGGAGTTCAAAGGGATATACAAGGGCTTAAGGGAGGATATGATTAAAGAGTAGCATTAGGAACGAACACACCCTCAGGAACTATAAATTGCCCTACATTAGAGAGAGAGAGAGAGAGAGATAAATTACAATTTCGCCCTCGACTTTCAGACATGGTTAGAGGGCACAATTTCTTGAATTTAAATATCGCTTTTTAACGATCTAACGTAGATTAAAAACCGATATTCCGTCGGCGACATAATTTTTCAATTTATAGAAGTTATAAATTGATATTGGATTTATTTTCGAAAGGAAATTACCGAACGCTTTTCCGCCCGAGTCGAGGTTTCCCCAGACGCCTCCCCACTCAACTCAAGGCGCAAGTTATTCCTCCGATCGACAAGGGATATTTGATTTTCCGACTGGGTTCACCGTTATTTTTCCGTCAGATGAAGCATTGGAGACCATCAAATGCAGCGCGGGTGTTTTTTAAAACCATTTTTCCCCCTTTCTTTATTCTCTCCCGGGACATATGTGTGTTTACGGGACCCAGTAGGGGACAAATCACGAATAACGCAACAAAAACGAAAAAAACCTATACACTAACTTCTTTTATACAGATTTACGGAATATCACATCGCAGAAAGTGGCTGATGCCAACATACAGTGAAATACGAGAGTGACACATTTTATAAGCACTGAAAGGTGCAGCAAGTGACCTCGAAGAAGACTCGCCAGTTACGACAACCCCAGCATCCGCCAGTTGCTTTCCCAAATCACGCTAAAAGAACTGTAACGTCTAGAGCTGAGGTCAGACTTCGATTAGATGCGACACCCTGACACGCTAATGGCACCTAATAATAAAGCATTTTCTAATCAAACGGGAACTGGAAAGCGTAGGTAATAACCTCGATAGAGACCTCGAGTGGCTATCTAGAAAACAACCCAGCGAATGTATGACCAGGCAAGACCAACCGGGCCATGAACTCGCAAGGTACCGTACGTCATGCTGACGTCAAGTACCAGACCCTGATACGATATTGACAACTAACTAGCTACTACATTTGTGAGCAGACAAGGCTAGTCTAGTCCAGTATAGTAGCGTACCTAGTGGCTAGTACCTCCGGAAAAAATAGAGCCAGAAGGTGGGATAGAACCGTCGAACAGTGACCTTCACAATGTGAGTCTCACTTGCTACACCGTAGTCACCAACCCTGGATACTGAAGTAGCCGAGAGTGCTGACTCCTCTTACCTAGAAGGCTCACGAGTTCTTCGGCTACTGCACCCAGCTACACTGGCGTGTAGAGGTCCACAGTCAAGGCTACTAACACCGTGCAAGAACCGAAAGCTCCTTTACTCAACCGTGGAAGCAAGTCGTCTACCGACCTACATCGCCAATAGTTTTGAATAATTGAAAAACTGCACCATGAGACTTTCTAAATTTTTCATCATAAATTATAAGTCAAAAATGAGCTACTTTTATCTTTTATGCATTCTTTAACCTGTTATATCAAAAAATTAAATTGATCTCTTTGCCTCCTATTTTTGAAAACTAGCAATTAAGGCGTTTGATTTATTAAGTTTGCTAATGAGAGCGTTAATTGGCAATGGAAGACTGCAACACTTTCAAACTTGTTTGTCCTCTTTCGGTCTTCATAAAAATAGAAGTTTTGTCTCTTTCTTTTTTTAAATATAGAGTACGGAGAAGAAACAAACGGATATCGATATAATCAGGATTAACGAGAGCGAAGGGAACCGAACCCGGTTATCCGCTCGGAAAAGGGGGCGGGTCGGGACCTCCTATGAATAGTCAAGGTGATTCGAGCATGTCCGATTTGCTAACGAGCCCGACTCGGTGTTAAACCTTTGGATTCGCAGGGGGCACTCCCCCCGCCACAACTCCTATTAGGCTTAAGTGAGAGGGGATCGCGTTGATCCTTTTGACATTTTGAAAAGGGGAGAATATCATTATGATAGCGTTCTTTAGCACGTGTCTCATCAAAAATTTTTGAAAAAATCTTTATTCATAAGGCGTATTTTAATAACATTCTTTTCAAAATATTCAAAACTCCCGTGAGGTCAAGCACGAAAGATTTGAACCGCGATTAACAAGGCAAAAACAAAATTTTAGAAGGAACTCATTTCTTTTATCAGCAAAAGCAGATCAAATCTTGGCCAGGAAAGTCTCTGAAACATTCAAATAGATCGGTCCAAACTCTAAAGGAAGCTGAGAAACCTTCCTTATAGACTTGAAGGTCCAGGATCGAACTGGTGACCAAGGGAACTGGATTCTCTTACTCGACCGCCAAGCCACCGCGACCCCACACCCCGAAGTAAACGAAAAGTTCTCCTTCCCCTAACCAAGAAGGCCCACGAGTTCTTGACCACATCATCTCAATGAGACCAGCTTTTTGAATGCTTTTTACAGATTTCCCTATATGTACTCATTGTCCAAATTTCGAAGTTTAGGGTTGGATAGTCTAGTCCCAAAATTTGGGTTTCTAAAATAAGATTTATTATGCTATAAAAGTTGTCTTTTTCTTTGTTTTGTTGTTGTTAAATTATTGTATATGTAGAAATGTGATATTTTATGTTAGGTTTTTACCCATAAGATCGGGTTTCTCAGTTTTTTTTTTTCTTCTTATTCATATAAAAGGTAATTCAACTCTTGATTTTGCAAGCTTAACCCGTAATTACAACTTGGGAAGAAACAAAATAAATGAATGTAGGAAAGTGACGTGGTTCAACCTTGATGACCGAAGAGCAGAATCGGCCGAGGATGGAACCATCGATGCGAACTCCAGTCGGCAGTATTCATGATCCAAAGGTGGTGCTGCCAATCTCCCAATGGGATTGAGGCAATGAGCATTACCTTTAGTGAAGTATGATTTGGTCAAACAATTCAATATTTGTGATGGGTGAGGAACCCTAAAGGTCGTGCTTTCTTTAAGTTCGTGGCTCTAGAAACCTCACCACAAATATGTACTCAACCCCAACCTTCCAAAACTTCCCTAAATTCCAATCTAGAAACCAGTGCTTAAGAACTAAAAACTGCGCACTTTAGCGAAATAGAAATAATGGCTCTATTCAAAACTGAAGCTCCTGGAATTTGCTACAAAATTTGCTTAGTCGTTTTTTTTTTTACGCTAAGGCCTATAATTAAGATGATATAGAGGGGACAAAGTCCTTGTGAGGATATCAGCTATTAGTAAGAAATATTTGGCTCATAAACACCACTTTTCAGTATTGCCAACTGAATCGATAAGGCCTTTGTGTCCCGTAAATACGTCGTTGTTCGAATAGGGTAGACGATTTGATGGGAGAGTGGTGGGAGGTGGTGGAATGTTGTGGAAGGGACGAGGTGAAGTGGGGGAGGTAGGGGAAGTGATGGAAGAGTGGGGAGAGGTGTTTGGAGGGGAATGGAAGGGAGGATTCGGTGTTATTCTGTAGTTTTTCACCGAATACATGAGGGTGGGATGTTAAGGGTTGGTGGGTGAAGGTTGCGGAAGTTATGGGAGGGTGGGCGAGATATAAAGTAAATATCTTATCGGATATTGGGAGGTGCTAAGAAGGTAGTGAGGTTGAGGGGGAAAGTGGGGGGAGCGAAGGGAGAGGGTGGGCTATGGTGTAAGGTGGCGAGGGTCAAGGAGGTGATGGATGAGTGGGGAAAAAGGGGGAGGGGATCTGTGAAATTCCACTTATGGGAAACCTCCTCCAAAACTAGCGCTTTAAAACTAGTTTGGTGGACACCTAATTTTTGCCCATAGATACACATTTTGCTTCTAAAATTAACGAAATCACTAAACCCCATGATGAAAAACCACATAAACCCACCTTTTCCATTTTTGGCGCTAATTTTAATAAGAGGGGGTGATAAATTATTATTTAAAAAGTAGAAAATAAAAAAAAGTTACGAAAGACTGATGTATTATCAAAAATTGATAAGGCATTAGTTTTTATCTGATAAACGACCTGAGGCCATAAAGGGAAGAAAAGAGTGTAATTTTAAGGTTTTATATTTTTTTCTTCTTTTTTGATTCTTTTCTTGTGTTAATAATTTTATTTTTATTTTTTTTTACTTTTTTTTTTCTCTCAATATGCGGTAGGTTAAGACCGAAGGTTAGGGAAAGAGGCCGGTTTTGGAGGAAGTGGTTTACTGATAAGAGATAAAAAATAATAAAATGAAAATTCTATGGATAAAAAGGGAAATAATAAATCGCATTTTGGGTAAAAGTCCGCCTTTTAAAGTGTAAAAGGTGGAATCAATAAGGCCCCAGGAGGCAATGGCGACCCCGAAAATCAATCCGGTGGGACTTTCTCTTTTAAAATTATAATTCGCTTTTGATAATAGATGGTGGAAAATGTGAAAAATCGGGGGATGGAAAATGAGAAAAGATGGCGGGGAGGGGTGAGGTGAAGGGATAAAGTATTTCTTTTATAAATAAAATCGGGAGTTGAAAATTGTGACTCACTTTGTATGGCGCGGGCGGTCGTCGAGAGTTTTTGTTGATTGTTGGACGACATTTCCACCTTCACGATAATTTGGAACGGAAAAAAAAAATGTTCTTTTACACAATAAACATGGGATTGAGTTTAAGAACCCACGACTCGAGAGGAAACGGACCGGAGGATTATGTCCCACATAGGTCCGAGGGTAGACTGCGCAGAGGAACGCGCAGGGCGGCCGAGCGTTTAGTTTGAGGCGAAGCCGTCCGAGTGCGCCACCTCACGAGTCACGAGTCGGCCGGGTTTCGGACCCGAAAACGCCGTCAAGGGTGAACCCCGAACGGATCATCTCGCCCCCAACTTCCCACACCGAAAACCCTCACCACCATCCCCTATCTCAATTTTATTCTAATTTTCTCACCTCCCTTAAGACCGATCAACTTGAAATTATGCACAAATCTTCATTAATATGTTGACAAAAATACCTACAAATTTCAAGTCGATCGTTCCACGGCGAGCTGGGAAAAACCTAAGAAAGATCACTAAATCGTGAAAATGATGGCGAAAGATTGATACTAAATTAATAATTTAGACGAAGTAGGTGATCGTTAATATAAAATAACGATAGCTAAACCATGATAAATATCGCTAAAACCTAAAAGATCACTAAATCGTGAAAATGATCGCGAAAGATCTGTTCTTTATCTGAGGCCAATTTGAACTTATTCGTCGTCTTTTGAGCTTCTAGGGATGAACTTACTAAGGCCATAAGTGTTCTAAGATCTTCTTCCCTAAGAACTTCTAAGTTCACCCATAGAAATTAGAGCAATATTAGAATTTCATAACTGTATCCAGGGGCGGACTGCGGGTCAGTTTTGCGTTATTTTTCCTTAGTGGCTCCCAAGCTGGGGGGCGTAAGCTGTCCCCAGGGGGGGTGTGGAAAAGCTCAAGATTTTTTGTATGTGCAAATATCCCCAAACACCTCAAAATCAACATTTTTAAAGCCTAATTTTGGTCAAAAAACCATGAAATCAACATTTATGAAGCCTAATTTTCGTCCAAAAACCTCAAAATAAATAAATAAATAAATAAATAACTTTATTTGCTAATATTACATATTGTAATTTGCAAGTGGAGGGGAGTTTGTAAAGTTTGTACAAGAGGAAAACTGTATTCAATTAAAGGTAAGTAATTACTTCTTTACTTTTTTGATTTTTGTTTTTCTATTTTAAATTAAGTTTTTTCTTTTCTTTAGGGCAATGAGGATGAAATTGAAGACGTTCTTGAATTTTTCCAGGTTATCTACTTTAAGCGCTTCGAGGAAGACCGAGGCTGTGGTTTCTGGCAGGTACATACTTCTTTCTTCTTCGTGTAACGGGCATTCTTCCATGATGTGGTGTAGATCTTCCATCTCTGGTCCATTGCAGTATCTGCAGAAATTGTCTCCTTCGCATCTTAACCATTCTTCGTTTATTTTTAGTGTACAATGTGTTTCCATCGACATCCTCATTCTTGCTATTGTTCTTATTTTAAGTATTGGTGTTTTGTAGTGAATGTATATATTGTTTGAATAAATTTCTTTGTAATACCGATTTTGTGATGTTTCTAAAATATATTTCATGTCCTTTTCCTTGTCCGCCTGGATAAATTTCTGGATGAGATCTTCTACATTTTCTCTGCAAAGGCCTGTTGAATCTATGAGTTCTGCTTTTCCTACTTCGCCGAGTGTTTTGGCCAGAGCGCTGCACCAATTGTATTTTGGCTGACTTCCTGCTGTCGTATGCATTCTTTTGAGCTTGTTGAAGCATATCTTCACTAAGCTCTCTTCTGGTAGATCAAGGACTTTCCTCCACCAATGGAGGATTCTTTTAAGTGCTTCGATGGAAGTTCTTTCTGTAGCTGTTTCCATTCTTAAAAAAGCACTTGGCGTTCTCGGTGGTAGTCCTAAGATACTCTTGAAGTATCCATTTTGGATTACATCTAGCTCCTCTAGAAAGTAGATCGACCAGATTTCAGCTCCGTACAGATATGAGGCATTGATGAGAGCTTTCAGTAGTTTTATTTTTGTGTCCCAGGTATCTGATTTGAGTTTGGCCAGGGTATGGAGCGTCACACCTCTGGCGGTTCTCGCTTTAGTTTTTGCGTTTTCAAAAGCCATCCTGTATTTTCCTGAAGAAGAGAACATCACACCCAGGTATTTGTAGGTTTTCGAGATTTTAATGTTTTCTTTTCCATAGGAGAAATTGGGTTGTGGTTTTATTTTCGGACTTTTATGAAAGACAACAATTTCAGTTTTTGTTACATTTACCGTTAATTTATTGTCTTCGCAATATTCTTTTAGTATGTTAAGATTTTTCTGGGTCTGAACTGCGTCGTCTGAAGGGATCACTAGGTCATCGGCGTATCCCAAGACAAATAGATTTGTCCGTCCATCTATACATACGCCTCTAGCTCCTTTTTTCTGAAAGAAGTCTGCGAGGTCAGAGGTGTAAAGGTTGTATAGTATAGGGCTGGCTGAGTCTCCTTGGAGTACTCCAGTAGTGACTTGAACTTTTTCGGATTGGTCTTTTTCGGTTACGATATAGATTTTGGCATTTTCGTAGATTGCTCGTAAGACGTTTATTACTTGGACACTAACTCCCGCTGAGTATAGCTTCTTCCATAGTAGTGAATGGTCTATTCTGTCGAAAGCCTTTGTGAAGTCAACGAAGTTAGCATACAGGTATCCTCCTTTCCTTGCAATTTTCGATTGTATTATTGTGTTGAGGATGAAGATGTTGTCCATGCAGGACCGACCCCTTCTGAAGCCGGCTTGCCATTCTCCTATGATTGCGTGGTTTTCTATCCAGGATTGTAGGCGAGATGAAAGGATCGAGGTAAACAGCTTTAAAATTGTATTCAACAGGGCGATAGGTCGGTAGTTATGTGGTTGTTCCGGGTCTCCATTTTTGAAAATCATTCGAAGCATTGCCAGAGGTAGATTTCTTGGGATTTCTCCCCGCTGAAACATTGCGTTAAAGAGGTCCAAGAGGTAGCTTAACCATTCCGATGTCAAGTGCTTGAGGAATTCGTTCGAGATCGAGTCTGGTCCAGGCGATTTTCCGTTTTTGCTATTTAAGAGGCAATATTTTAGTTCTTCCATGGTTAATGGGATGTCTAATTCTGGATGTCGAGCGTCACTGAAGTATTTATGGTCTATGGAAGGAGAGGCCATATTTTTGGTTAGGTAGTCTTTCCAGGTCTCGATGAGGATAGGCGATTCAGCTCTGGATTTTTTTCTTATTCTTAGCGTGCCCCAAAACTCTTTGGCGTTTTTTGAGTTAGCTATTTTCCTTGTAATTTCTTCGTAGTATTCCTTCTTAGCCTTACTTATAGCTTTTTTATAGGCGGTTTTTTTGTCTAAAAATTCTTCCATCAGTTGTTTGTTGTCCGCTCGTTTTTTCCAAGCTCTACAGGCCTTCCGCATTTCTTTTTTGGCTTCGTAGCAATCTTGGGAGTACCACATATTTTTCTTAAATGTTTTTTTAGTGTTTGATATTCTTACCATGTCGTTGTTTATGGCTGCTGTTTTGATTGCATTTTCTATCTTTTCATAGTTTTCGTTTAGCTCATTAATTGGGGTAAGTTTAGCGTTCGAGGATTGAAGCCAGTTGCTAAAAGATTCTGCTTTATCATTGTCCCAGAGGTATCTTTCAATCATTCTGCTTGGCCCTTCTGTTTGTCTTCTTGTTGAGATTTCGTAGCTCACTTTAACCGGTAAGTGATCTGATGTCCCGAATAGGTGAAGTATTTCTAAATCCGTGATACAGCTGACCCAGCCGACGTTTGTCCAAACCAGGTCTACTGTTGACGTTCCAGTTTTAGAGATAAAGGTGAGGTTTCCAGGTCGATCACTCTTGGTTCTTCCGTTAAGCACAAGGAGTCCTAGCGATTCTAGTTCTTCGCATAGTATTTTGCCTTTAGCAGTAGTTACCATGTCGAAGGATTTTCGTTCTGCTTGAAGGTTTGAGTCGTTGATCTGGTCCTCATCTAGTTGGTTTAGGGTACCGATTCTGCAGTTAAAGTCGCCTCCCAGAAGTATCGGTGAATCGTGGTATTTTAATAAAATTTCTTCTAATTGGTGGGTTAGACTTGTCAGTTCGTCCCTTACTAATTCAGGATGGAAGTAGACTAGTCCTATGACGATGGTGCAGTCGTTCCTTATGACCTTGACTATGATCCAGTTTCGAGAGATATTTATTGTTTCTTCTATACTATATGATTTGTTTATGTATAGCGAAAGCCCACCGGCAGCTCGACCCTTTTTTTGATACCTGGAAGCTAGCTTTTGTACTTTATGGTGGTTGCTTAGGGATAATGGTTCTTTCATCGTGTCCGCTTCCTTCCAGGTTTCTGTGAGGCCTATGAAGTCAGCTCTGGCTATTATGTCGTTTTCTTCTAGGCTTAAATTTTTTAAATTTTGGGAGCCATGTATGTTCCAAAATATTCCATATTGTTCTTTTTTATTTGTTAGTTGTTGTTCCTTATTTCTTAAATTTGTTCCGTTTTCCGATGCATTAGTGTCTTTCCTGGTGTTCCGTCCTGGGTTCGCTTTTAGTCAGATCTTTTTCGTGGCGGCTCTCGATGGGGACTTGGTGACTGGAGTGGATATTTTTTCGATCGAGGTGTCTAAGATCATGTCTGTTTCGTCTTCTTCATTTGATTTTCTTGGCGGTGTAGAAATCTTGTTTTTTAAGGGTTTTGGTCTTTTTTTATCTTTTGGGGACTCTCTGGTTTTTGGACTTCTTTCATCGTTTGACCTTTTCTTTGTGATTCTGTTCTCTTGGCTTTGCATATTATCTTTCACGATGAGCTTGTCGTATACGATTATTGCAAACTTCCCATTCTCCCTATGTTTTTTCATTTCTGCCGTAAGCTCCTTTCGTTTTTCAAGTATATTGGGGGGATAGTCTTCTTTGATGTAGTAATCGGTATTTTTTAGCTTGTACTTGAGCTTCATGACTTGGTTTTTGACGCGGAATGCCGTAAAAGCTACCAGAATAGGTCGGATCGTGGTTGTGGTTTTGCTTTTTCTGCCAATTCTTTTGACGTAGTCAAAGTGGATTGGCTTTATAATTAGGTCTAAGTACCGATTAAAAAAGTCCATGACGTTCGATTCAAGCTTTTCATAATTTCTTTCTTCGTCGTCCTCATCAACACCAAAGAGTATGACATTTCTCTTACGTCTTTCTCTCTCAAGGAAGGAAATTTTCTTTTCTTGGGTGGCTAGTCTACCTTCGTTTTGAACCACTCTTGTTTCGATTTCTTCTATTTTTTTGTTTACTATCTCCTCTGTGTCTGAACGTATTTCTTTTCTTAGTTCTGAGTTCATTGCTTCTAGGAGCTTTTTCATGCTTTCTTCGTTCATTTTTTCCAAGATACTTTTCGTTTTTAGCGGATTTTTCTTTAATGTAAACAAATATTGGGAATATTAGGTAAACAAATATTAGGAAGAAGGAAACGAGAGTTTTTGTTGATTGTTGGACGACATTTCCACCTTCACGATAATTTGGAACGGAAAAAAAAAATGTTCTTTTACACAATAAACATGGGATTGAGTTTAAGAACCCACGACTCGAGAGGAAACGGACCGGAGGATTATGTCCCACATAGGTCCGAGGGTAGACTGCGCAGAGGAACGCGCAGGGCGGCCGAGCGTTTAGTTTGAGGCGAAGCCGTCCGAGTGCGCCACCTCACGAGTCACGAGTCGGCCGGGTTTCGGACCCGAAAACGCCGTCAAGGGTGAACCCCGAACGGATCATCTCGCCCCCAACTTCCCACACCGAAAACCCTCACCACCATCCCCTATCTCAATTTTATTCTAATTTTCTCACCTCCCTTAAGACCGATCAACTTGAAATTATGCACAAATCTTCATTAATATGTTGACAAAAATACCTACAAATTTCAAGTCGATCGTTCCACGGCGAGCTGGGAAAAACCTAAGAAAGATCACTAAATCGTGAAAATGATGGCGAAAGATTGATACTAAATTAATAATTTAGACGAAGTAGGTGATCGTTAATATAAAATAACGATAGCTAAACCATGATAAATATCGCTAAAACCTAAAAGATCACTAAATCGTGAAAATGATCGCGAAAGATCTGTTCTTTATCTTGAGGCCAATTTGAACTTATTCGTCGTCTTTTGAGCTTCTAGGGATGAACTTACTAAGGCCATAAGTGTTCTAAGATCTTCTTCCCTAAGAACTTCTAAGTTCACCCATAGAAATTAGAGCAATATTAGAATTTCATAACTGTATCCAGGGGCGGACTGCGGGTCAGTTTTGCGTTATTTTTCCTTAGTGGCTCCCAAGCTGGGGGGCGTAAGCTGTCCCCAGGGGGGGTGTGGAAAAGCTCAAGATTTTTTGTATGTGCAAATATCCCCAAACACCTCAAAATCAACATTTTTAAAGCCTAATTTTGGTCAAAAAACCATGAAATCAACATTTATGAAGCCTAATTTTGGTCAAAAAACCTCAAAATAAACATTTAAAAAGCCAAATTTTCGTTAAAAACCTCAAAATCAACATTTATAAAGCTTAATTTCGTCAAAAAAACCTCGAAATCAACGTTTATGGAGCCTAATTTTCGTCCGAAAACCTCAAAAACAACATTTAAAAAGCCTAATTTTGGTCAAAAAACCTCTAAATCAACATTTAAAATGCCTAATTTTCGTCCAAAAACCTCAAAATCAACATCTTAAAAGCTAAATTTTCGTCAAAAAAAAAAAAAAAAAAACCCCCCTCAAAATCAACATTTATAATTGCCTAATTTTCGTCAAAAAACCTCAAAATCAACTTTAAATTAACAATTTTTCGTCAAAATCTCCAAATCATGGTTGTAAGACCAATTTTTGTCAAAAAATCTCAAAATGGACGTTTTAAGTGCAATTTTTTTCGTCCAAAAACCTCGAAATCAACATTTTTCAACCCTAATTTTGGTCAAAAAAACCTCGAAATCAACACTTTTAAAGCCTAATTTTGGTCAAAAAACCTCGAAATCAACATTTGTGATGAATAATTTTCGTCAAAAAAAAACCTCAAAATCAACTTTAAATTGACAATTTTTTGTCAAAAACCTCAAAATCATGATTATAAGAGGAAATGTTTTTGTCAAAAAATCTCAAAATCAACGTTTTAAGTGAAATTTCTTTTGTCAAAAACCGTTAAAATCAACATTTTAAACCCCAAATTTCATCCAAAAACCTCAAAGTTAACATTCAAAACTTTAGGAGGGGAGGGGGGCAAAGGTTTTAATTTGTTTAAAAGGGGGGCACACTGTGAAAAAGTTTGGGAACCTCTGTTTTTGCTGAATATATTTTTCTAAGAGCCAATTTTCGGTCAAAATTTTCTGCACCCCCCCCACCATCCGGGCGCCCCCTTAACTGAAAACCCACCCACACCCTAAGGTCCCAGTCCGCCCCTGACTGTATCTACTTATGGGTAATAGATACTCATGAGTGAACGAGATAAGTCTACATAGAATTACCTATAAAGCACGATAATGTGAGCAACATGCTTTGATTAACGCCCCCTCCCATGTCAACCTGGATAGTATCATGGCAATTCAAATGTTGAATAGCGTTAGTATCCATATAAACTTCAAAGAATAATTTAATCTTATTCAATCTATCACATCTCATATTAAATTTTGCTTTATGAATATTTGCCCACGAGGTATTTATTACGGAATCAAAATCGCGACCTCTGGCTTTCATGTACGAGGCATATATCATTCCACTGACAGGAATCTAATTAAGCCAGAAATCCTATTTAGTCCTCTTCTCTTCTGTACCACTAAAATGCATTTTAACTCCGGAATTTTTCCTTTTGACAAGGTTTTTAACTTTCTCAAATAAATAAAAATAATAATAATAAAAATTAAAAAAAAAAAGTTAGTTATGTAGGTACCAAATACCTACAGGGTAGGGTTGTTGGGATTGTTGAGGAAATTAGGGGAGGTGGTGGGAAAGTGGGGGAGGTGGTAGAATTTTCGGGGAGGGTGTGGGGAGGTGGCATTGGATATTTGAGGAGAGGTCTGTACCCTGTAGAGCCTCAAATTTTTGAGAACGTTAGAAATTTTTTTTATCGAACGATAATGATGATTTACTCAATAATAATGTAATGTTATCTGGTATAGTGGGAGGACCCCCTCCATCCTTGATCCCCACTAAATCAAAAAATCCTTGGCTATAATCACCACTGCCTTGAAATTGAAAATTATTAAGTGCACGCCATTCATCACATTATAGACACCACTGGAAAGCAAGTTTCGCTCAGATAAGGTAATTTTATAAATAAATAAAATAAAAAACAAGTGAATGGAAAGGAACAATAAATATAAGCCTCTAAGGCCGACCTCAATAGCCTGCTTTCCGCTAAAATGTAAATGTGTATGGCCTGTTAGTTATGGAGTAACTGGAACTTTCTCAAAAAGTGGCGGTCTACAGACCTCTCCACTAACGCTATAAACATCCCCTGACCACTCCTCCACCTCACCCCACTCATTCACACCTCCTCACCCTTCCCTGACCATCCCCCAGGTTTGAGAAGGTTGAAAATCGTGACAGGCGTGTCTAGTTTAAAAAAGAATTGAAATCGCCGACAAGTGGGAAAGAGTTTTTTTTAATGATTTTTGGAGTGAAAAGGTTGAAACGAGCCCTTTCTAATAAACAAAATGCAAAGTTAAGTAAAAGCGAACCTCCCTTTGTAGAGATGCAAGGAATCGGTGAAGGGAGGGTTGGGAGGTTATCGGCAATTCCTTCTCGAACCTCACTAAATGCTAAAGCCAGCGGCTTCCTATAGAAAAGGCCGGCTACTTACATAACTCCAATCTAATCAAGTGGTTTCAATATTGTTTGATGTTGATTTTAATTTTTTTTTTTAAATCTAGATGGCGGTCAAGTTGTATTATTTCGAGATGACGGGCCTTGGCGAGCCGGTCAGGCTTATGCTGTCCTACGGAAACGTCAAATTCGAAGATATTCGACTTTCGAAAGAAAAATGGACCGAAATGAAAAAAGGTTGTTTTTTTTTGTTTTTTTAGCTCAGATACTTTTGGTCCTACAAAAAAACTTATTCGTTCAAAATTTTAGCAAATGAATAAGCTTTAATTTTGAGCTTAAAATGTTTTTTCTTACAACCTACGGTTTTTGAGATATTGGCGCAAAACCGAAAAATTCTCCTCCTGGTATCTAGTACAATCTTTAGTTCTTTAGCTCTCTAGACCCTACCATACTGGTACAATTGCTACAGGTGTAAGTTTATGGGTTGCTCTTTTGATCATTTTTCTTTGCATTTTTAGGTCTGAGGTGGAATCAACTACCGAAATTGGAAATCGACGGCCTTCAACTTTCTCAGTCGAAAACCATCTGCAGATATTTGGCAAAGAAGTTCGATTTGTGCGGTTCGAACGACGTGGAGGCCACATTTTGCGACATGATGGTCGACATGCTCGACGACCTCAGAGGAAGTAATACAAGAACAATTTTTTGTCGTTTTTTAATGCTTTTTTTTAAGAAATCACCAAGGTTTATTATACACCAGACAGTGCTGAAAGAGATGCCCAAATGGATGAATTGAGGAGAAACGTCGTCCCGACTGATTTGTCCAAATTTGAATCTCACGTGGGCGAAAACGGTGGCTTTATGGTCGCCGGGAAGGTGAGGTTCGATCCCGTTCCGGTAGATGGCATTACGATCTTTGATTTTTAGCTCACATGGGCGGATGTCATTTTTTTATCTTTCGCCGATTATTTCATCCAGTTGCTAGGAGACGATTTGGTTCTTCAATACCCGAAGCTGAAAGTCTTACGCGAGAAAGTCATAGCGAACCAAGGAATCAAAAACTACTTGAAAAATCGACCTTCCAACACATCTGACATGAGAAAAATTTTCTTTTGAAGTTCAATATTTTTTGTACAATTTGACAAAAATTGCGAATAAAAAGGCTTTCCATACTTCCCATCCTCCTTATTAACCTCTGCATCCTCTTAAAAAAAACCTCTTTTCTCACGCGAATCCGCTTCATTTGATGAAGCTCGAATTCGGTGAAGTTGTATAATGAATTTGTGCTTTACCAGACGTGTTTTCACCGGTCGTTGTATTTACATAAGCCTCGTTTCAGCGTAAAATCGTGAGGGCCTCCCATAGAAAGTCTATGGCCTTGAATGAAGATCATTCATTCACTTTCCACATTTCATTGATATACGAACTTCCTTTTAAAAACTAGTCCGGCTTTTCGAATATAGTACGTGATGTTTACTTCCTATAGTCCAGGCAATCTACTCCCGAAAAAAAGTCCCGCACTGTCGTTTAGCCTCACTACTCAGGAGCGAATTGATTTTTTCGGGTTTTCGCCAATATCTCGAAAACCGTAGGTCGTAGGCGAAAAATATTAAGGACAAAATTAAAGCTTATTAAATTTTATACAATTTTGAACTGAACAGATTTTTTGTAGGACCAAACCTATATGAGCTACGAGGCGACAAAAAGGGGGATTTTCAGACAAAATTCAGATTTTAGAAAATTCAGAATAAATGAGGTAAGGCTTCATCTAAACAAAAAAATCCGCTATTATTAGTAAAAGTTGTTGAGGATTGAATTTCGTCTTTGAGCACGAATGCCTCATCCCCCTGGGTTGAAAAGGGGATGAGGCTACGCTGTCATCCTATTACAGCGCCGAATAAAAGGGTTTGACATTTATATTTATTTTATTTAAACTTAATACGTCACCATAATGGGTTCTTGGCGTCCGGAAAAGAATGGGAGATTTTATGGAAGGTTGCCTCCGGTAATTGAACGAATTTCGTCTCTCCGGGGCGGGATCGAGGCGTGTCGAAGAAACGAGAAAACTTTTTTTTTTAGCCTTTTTAGGAGGGAATTAGAGGGGGAGGCGAACTCGTTCGTTCGGATTGACACAATTCTATCAAATCCAGACACTGGGGTCTTCCAGGAAAAAGGGCTCGAAATATTTATAAAAAAAAATCGACCGGACGTTTATAGAAATTGTATATTCCAAGTTGCGACGCAGTAATGTCATCGCTTTAACATTTATAGGTTGGCCGATTCGGATGACGCATTTAGTCCGTACGATGTCACCAAAATATGCAGTCTTACCTACCTATTCTATGCTCTATACTACCTAATTTCTAGGCTGTCTACACTTTTCTTGGGCAGAATACCCAATATACCCAAATGGCCCAAACCTGCACACCGCCCAGACCCTCTAAACCACCAAAATTGCTCAAACCACCCAAATCACTAAAAACGTCCAAAACTACCCAAACTTCACAAACAGCAGATACTTCCCAAATTGTCCAAACCATGTAGAATGCCCAAACTGCCCAAAGCACTCAAACCGCCCAGACCACCCAAACCTCTCAGACCTCCTAAACTGCTAAAATAACCCAAATCTCCTAAACTTCCCAGACACCCAAACCTCTCGACTCTCCTAAACTGCCCAAACTGACAAAACCACCCAAACCTCTCAAACCGCCCGGAGGTTTGGGCAATTCGGGTGGTTTGGACAGTTTCGGAAGGTTCTTTAAAAAACTTTATTTTTTTAGCTACAAGCTAGTGTACAGCAAATTCATTTACAGCAGAGTGATTGTGACATATTTCTTTAATTGACATTTAAATTCTTTAATTTTTTCGCATGCTTTGATTTTTACAGGCAATTTATTGTACTTTGAAATACCATCTTTGAACGTAAGTGGATGTTTTCTTTGAGTTTTTTAAAATAAACCTATCATCTTTTTGTCTTGTGTTGTAGTAATGTACCTCTGAAACCTTGTTTTATATAATCTTTTGTGTCTACATTTGGAAGTTCATCATGCAGAGTTTTCCAAATAAAAATCATCAAGTTCATGAATAAATATTGTTTACATTTAACCATTTTAAGTTCTCTAAAAGATTTACACTGTGTGTTCTGTGACTTTTGTTTAGTATTATTTTCATTCCTTTGTTCTGCAGTCTTTGCATTTTTTCCAGATATCCTTTGTTAGTGTAGTACAATATTGTACTAAGAATCGAGTTTTATATAACTTTTTTAGAATTCTCAGGGAGATAACGCACCCTAGACATGAAACCCAATTTTTTCCAATTTTTTTAATAACATAATCTGCATGCTCATTAAAATTTAACTTTGAATCAATATATACCCCTAAATACTTATAACTATCAATCCATTCCACTTTGTCACAGCCAATTTCTATTTTAAAGCTATTTTTAATACTACCTTGAAGAGTCTTTTTACAAATTAAGGTTTTACAATAAGGTTGGGTGATTTGGGCAAATTGGGTGGTTTGGGAAGTTTAGGGGGTTTGAGAGTTTTGGGTGATTTGGGCAGTTTGGGTGTCTGGGAGGTTTAGGCAGTTTAGAAGGTTTGAGAGGTTTGCCGTGATCTGGGCGCTTTGGGCAGTTTAGGAGGTCTGGGCCTCCCAAACTGCCCAAATCACCCAAACCTCTCAGAGCTCCTAAACTGCCCTAACCACACAATGCACCCAACCTAAACAGATCTCCCAAGCTAACCAAACCACCTAAACTAGCCATCGCGCATCGGGAGGGGGGAGGGGGGGTATTTTACTTTTTTTCAAGGATTATTGATTATTTAGCCTGCAGGGAAGTTGATATAACATTTTCTGGGTGCTGTAGAATGATTTTT
The DNA here is from genome assembly GCA_018703685.1 of Orius laevigatus. Taxonomy (NCBI): domain Eukaryota; kingdom Metazoa; phylum Arthropoda; class Insecta; order Hemiptera; family Anthocoridae; genus Orius; species Orius laevigatus. Next base: position 27,105 of record JAGWEN010001075.1, read on the forward strand.
GCGAGGCGGACTATTTTTTTTATATACGGAGTGTATACTCTACACCCCAGAGCCCCCTCTATAATTCTATATTCTCCATACACCCTCTATACTCTCCATGTTCCCTTTATTCTCTCTATGCACCCTCTATAATATGTACTATTTATGTGACTAATGGCTTGTCCACCACCAAACCCTGTTATGCAGCAAATTATCTCTCAACAAAATCACTTCCATTAACTTTTTCTAATAAAATACACAAGACAATTCAATTTCTTTTAAAGATTTTCATTTCTCCGAACGTATCTATTTAAAAAACCGTAAATTAAAAGAATGCTTGTCACATAAGTGAAAGTTTACATTAAAGGATTCTCGACGTGCACCATCAAAAGACTGAAGAAGGAAAAAAAAAAATGAAAAAGAGCAAACATCGACACCTAATCGACTCTTTATCGAATATAAAACAAAATCTGGTTATTAAATAAAAGTTTCTGTTACGTAATTATCGTATCCGGGACGACTGTCTTTCCCAGACCGCCCACGCCTTTTAACTAAAACTAATCACCATAACAATAACGGGGCGTTTTCATCGAATGCTTAGATTAAATTACTCGAATATCGGGTAACATCCTAATTCCACGGGCGTTGAGCACACGAAAAAAGAGGGCCTCCACTTTTAGGTCAACTTTCCGATTCTAAGTTGTAATAATCTTTCTGTCGAAATTGTACACGATATTTGAGAAATAATTAAACTTTTCGCCTTGACAGATGATTAAAAAGAACCACCATGCAAGGATTTTGAAGATAATAAGTAGAAAAACCACACAAGGTTTTTTTTTAAATATGTCAAAATATTAGGGTGTAATTTACGACTATTTCGTTGACAATCCTTGACTCGCTAATACAATTTTTAACTTTTTATCATTAATTTGGGAATTTTTTTTTATGAAAAGGAGGGCTTTTTAACTTTTTGAGAAATTTTTGTCTAGCTTTCGGGATATTTAGCTAGATTTTGAATCATTCTTTTCTATTACAGTAGCCCATGGCATATTTAGCTAGATTCGAGTCCTTCTAGTCTGGCTAATAAATACCTAATTTAGCTAGATTTATAGTCTTTTAGCTAACAGTTTTTATGCTAGGTTTAGAGGTGGTCAACCCTCTTTTTAGATAGTTTGGAGTCACTTTTGTCTATCCCATGGCATATTTAGCTAATTTTTCTAGGCCTTTTCAGCTTGAATTAAAGCTATTTTTGTCCTAGCGTTTTAAAACAGAAATCTTGAAAAATCAATATTGTCTCGCTTTTTTTCCTTCTTCACTTCCTATATGACCATTTTAGGAAATGTAAACTCATAAAACGTACCCTCGGAATTCTGGTCAAGGGGTCAAAGCGTCGGGTAATCATTTATGGTAGGAAAACGTTCTACGATCCTAGAAAATTCGCAATAGCGCACGTAACGCCGGTGTCTCAATAACAAAAAAAGGGCACCGTTTACACAAGGAAATGTAGGAACACTTTACATACATAATTTATTCCGAGTTATTATTTTATCAAGGGGCGAAAGTGAGTGGTACCGTTGAAGGCGTCTGAATACAAATTCGCAACAAAATTTTCTCCAGGCGACGAGTGGCTTGAGCCTTTAAATTCCCGTAACTTCCACAATTTTTGACCGATCGATTCGTCATCTATACCGTTAGAATGCAATTTTACAGAGCTTTCCAACGGTATAAATATCGATAAAATCGGTAAAAAATTATGGACGTGATGGCCAGGGGCGGACTGGCCCGGGGGGGGGGTGGACAGAACCCACCCGGGCCCCCCGAGGATACATAGAGGCCGCGCGGCGCGGCGAACCCCGGATCAGGTTTTTTTTTTTTTTTAATCGTTACCTATTTTTGCACAGTGGCTCCCAAACTGGGGGCGTAAGCTATCCCCTTGGGGGAGGGGGGCCCTCAACATATTTTTTTTTGTTTGCAAATATCCCCAAAATTCGTGAAAAACCTCGAAATCAACATTTATGAAGCTTAATTTTCGTCCGAAAACCTCAAAATCAACATTTAAAAAGCCAAATTTTCGTCAAAAACATTAAAATAAACATTTAAAAAGCCAAATTTTCGTCAAAAATATCAAAATCAACATTTAAAAAGCCAAATTGTCGTGAAAAACCTCAAAATCAACATTTATAAAGACAAATTTTCGTCAAAAACCTCAAAATCAACATTTATAAATGCCTAGTTTTCGTCAAAAATATCAAAATCAACATTTAAAAAGCCAAATTTTCGTCAAAAAAATCAAAATAAACATTTAAAAAGCCAAATTTTCGTCAAAAACATTAAAATGAACATTTAAAAAGCCAAATTTTCGTCAAAAATATCAAAATCAACATTATAAAGCCAAATTGTCGTGAAAAACCTCAAAATAAACATTTACAAAGACAAATTTTCGTCAAAAACCTCAAAATCAACATTTATAAATGCCTAGTTTTCGTCATAAAACCTCAAAATCAACTTTAAATTGACAATTTTTTTTGTCAAAAAGCCTCCAAATCATGGTTATAACAGCAAATTTTTTTGTCAAAAGTTTGGGAACCCCTCTGTTTTTGCTGAAATATTTTTCTAAGAGCCAATTTTCTGCGCCCCCTTAACTGAAAACCCACCCACACCCTAAGGTCCGCCCCTGGTGATGGCCATTTAAAGATGTCATGAAAGATCAGTCTTTACGTAAATTATGAGGCCTAAAAAATTTGTTACAGCATTTTAAGAATTTTTTTTTTATATAATATTAAAGATAAGAAACGTTATGTCGAAAAAAAGGGAATCATGATAGGTGGACTTATCGGATGAAAATTAGCGTGTCTGGGAAGGTGGGGGCTTAATATTATTTTTCGGCTCGTTGGAAGGTCTAACCGTAGTGCATGTGCCTTTTGAATATGGTGGGAGATACCGAAAGAACCAGGAGGGACCCGGCTCCTATCCTACTCGGTTTATAGTTAATCAAAACCTCGGATATAACACTAACCCAGGTAACCAACTCAAATAATTACACGCCAATTAAACAAAGAGAACGAAAATAATTGTTTGATATTTTCGTGAAGCATATATTTTTTGGTCGATTCTAGCTTTCTTGACTTGCAGAACCCTTTTGGGTGTAGATTTTTGACGTTTTTCACATCATAATGACATTTTCAGGTCAATTTTTGAACTTTTTTGGCTAGTGAGACCCTTTCGGATAGTTTTTAGACATTTTTCACTTCATAGTGACATTTTTACGTCGATTTTTCTACCTTTTTATTACTTGTGAGGCCCTTTTGGATGTAGATTTTTGACGTTTTTCACTTCATAATGACAGTTTTGGTCGATTTTTGAACTTAGTTTACTTGTGAGGCCCTTTTGGATGTAGATTTTTTATTTATTTTTTTTAAACTTGATAATGACATTTTTAGGTCGATTTTTAAACTGTCTTGGTTTGTGAGATCCTTTTGGATGTAAATTTTTGACATTTTTAACAAGAGGATGGCATTTTTAGCTCAAATTATAACGTTTTTAGATGAGGATGGACCCCTTTATCTATATTTCGAGCATTTTTAATCAATTATTAAATTTTTTTCCTAACCTATTTTTTCCTACCTAAACTATCCCTTTTTTTTGACTGGATTTAGACATTTTCGAATAGATGCTGTCATTTTTAGGTCAATTTTTAATTTTTCTTGATGAGAAAGACCTAAATTTTGAGGGAAATTAGGTCGATTCCGGTGGACCCTTTTGACTTATTAATGGCATTTTTAGGTCGATTTTCCAACTTTCTTGATGAGGAAGACCATCTTTGACCTAGAATTTGACTTTTAGCTAATTTTCATGAGTCATAATACCACGTATAGAACTAGTTTCGATTTTTTTTTTTTTTTTCAATCATCTTTAGACTTAGTTATAACTTCCATACCCTTCGTAGCATCCAAAAAAGAAAAATCTAACAGCCCTTACCTTCATGATGACCCACATTTCCTTAATCCCAGAGCCTCCTGATCAGTTCATGCACCATGACCTCACTCGCTTCCTTCCCTGAAGAATTATCTTTCCGATCAACCTCGTTTTTAACCTCTGACTTTTAACCACCAAAACCTATTAATGCTTCATAAAGAAAAATTAGATCAACGCTCCAATTTTTGGGGTCTTCATTTTTTAAATTTCACTGTTTTTAGAGAATTCTTTAATAATAAAGGTTTCAACTTTTTAAAATATAATAAAAATTAAAGAGCTTTCTCCTTTGAAAGATTACTTGTCTTAACACAAAGCTTAAACCTTTTTTTTTTTGTTCCGTGGTATGTAGTTGATTAATTTCCATGTTGATTTAACCTCAACTCTTACTTTTCCGGGGCGAATTAAAATGTCGACGAATGCGGTATTTAGCGGCTTATTAACCGTGAAAATGTTTATGTAATGGGGTTGAATGTGAATCTCGGGACGAGTGCGATTGTGAGGAAGAAAAATGTAGAAGTCGCCACGTAATCGCATTCTTCCCCAATCACCTCCGACACGACTTCTAAACCGACGTCATTATCAAGACGTAATTTTATATACGAACATGAAGAACTTCGTACTTAATACCTTATTATTTTATTATCTTATGACGGATATTTTTCAATATTTCTCAAGTAAAAAAGGAACGTAATTATGTGTTTTTTTAACCTACTTTTGCTCAAAAGGACTTTAATTTTCGAATTCCAAAAAAATGCAAATTGTCCATAAATAAACATAAGGCGCAATCTTTGAAGGATTGTTCATGTTCCAAACATTTATTTTTTCAAAAACTATAATTTTCTCATCCTGGATCTGTTGCACAACAAACTTTTTTTTTCACGAAAATCGAGTTGAACTTTTGAGAAAATTTAAAAGCAAACAGTGGGGATAGGGTGACCAAATGGTACGAATTATGCGTGATTTGGTACCTTGGTAATCTTACAAAGAAAAAGACACTTTATAGACAGATTTAGATCCTTTTCGATGAGAAAAGACCCTTTTCAGCCAGACGTTAAAGCGTTTTTTACAAAAGGATCTGTTTTAGCCTGATTTTGAACCTTCTTTCAAGGAAAGCTACTTTTCTGACAGATTTTGATTATTTTTGACATGAAGAGACCATTTAGGAAGAGAGGAATTTAGGCAGATTTTCAAATTTAAATGCTCCACAATTTGCCGATAAAAATGAAAATGAAAAATTTCTTCTGGTCACCCCACATGGGGCTTTAATTGTGTGATCAATATGGAATGTTTCCTCGTTATCAGTGGTTATCAACTGGCAGGTTCTGAGGGATCCTCGGGAGTAATGAGTAATCATAAAGGAAGCTTTTAGAGTCATAAAATCTAATCAAAATCGTGTTTCACTGCCTCTTAAATTGTCGAACCTTTCCGGACTTGAAAGTTTTCCTTTATCGAGACCTCTGAACGGATGCATTTGAAAACGCTCTTGCGACACGCGTCCGCGACTTGAATATTCCCAACGGTGAAAACCGATTTCCGAAGGAGCCCAACTTTTTTAAAAACACCGAACACGTGACACCACGAGAAAGCCGTCAGCTTAAATAATGAATGAAAAATTTCGTAATCGATTTTTTTTTTCTCTCCTTCAGATTACTAAAAACTACCCAAAAAAACCAGACACACATGTATAACAGCTATTATGCAAATAAAAAACCGATCTTTTCCTATAAAACCAAAAAAAAACCTACATTTAAAAGTCGGAATGGCATAATATATCTAAATCATTAACTAACCGCATTTTAAGATGTTCTAGAATGTCAAAACGTTCTAAATGGTCAAAAAGTGTCCAAAATGGTCTCCAGGGATTTTTTTTTTAAATTTTATTTTACCCACTTCATCTAGGTTTTGGAATAAAAAAAATTTGAGCCTCCGGAACCGGATTTGGAAGACAATGAGTTACCCAACGTGGTCTTGCCCGCCTTTGACGAAGAAGGGCTTCAATTAAGTTCGAAAAAAAGAGCCGGGAGTCCCTCTAATAACAATTTTTCATCGAAACATTTTCTAGCCTTAAGGCGGGCTCATACAGTAATGTCTTAACTATGCTAATAGACAAAAGGATCCACTCACTTTCCTTGCGCAGTCCTCGAATACAAAATGAACCCGGTAGATCCGGTCTAAAACCTTGAAATTATCCATTTACTTTTAAATAGATCGCCTTTTTTTTTAAAATAATTTAAATTTTATTCCGAAACATCCTGTTTTTGTGAAATATGTTTATAGCACAATCAATAAACCGATAGTTTTTAGGAGAACTAGAAAGTTTTAGTCTAGATGTCAAGAAACCCAGAGGAAAAAAAAATTCCAGCCTCCTTTTAGCCTCAACTCCGAATAAGTTATCATAACTGATAAGGAAGAAACCGTGACTTCGCCTCCTCCTCCTCCTCCTCCGCCTCCTCCTCCTCCTCCTCCTCCTCCTCCTACTCCTCCTCCTTTCCTTACCTGGCCCAGAACCGGTATTTAAGGGGGATCCGACATCAAAATTCTACCAAGTGTGCGAGAGAGAGGGAAGATGCCCAAAAGTAGTTTCCTCGTTTTGGGCACTAAAAATGGTCGGAAAATTTTTTTGAAAAGCGCGTTCTCATTCTTTTGGAAAACTACGTGCTGTTTAGGGAGCAGTTTTTCCGGAAAAATTTTCCTCGGGAAAATAGAAAATGCAATTTTCCACCAAAACTGAAATTTTGAAAAAACAGGTAGTCATCTTGTAGGTTTTGACGAGCTGATTTCAAATATGCTAATATTAAGAAGATCGGATGAATAGATTCGTCGGTACGAGATTTTTAAGGATTAGATGCTGCGGGGAAGGGGAGTTAAATTTTGGGGAAGCAAAGATGACTCATCACTCTTACTCCTTCAAGGTCATCGAACTTTACAAACGGCTTAATTTTTTCTCTCTATTGTGAGATTGTTAGGTAGATTTTTTTTTCCATTTCATAATATTTAGTCAAAACCACAAAAGACTCATGATTTTTTTTTCCAATATTCCCCAAAAATTTAGTTTTTCTTTTCTTTCTGAACATATTTTAAGGCTGTTTTTCATCTAAAACCTTAAAATCGACATTTTAAGAGCCAAATTTTCGTCCAAAACCTCAAAATCAACATTTGTAAAGCCCAATTTTCGTCCAAAAACCTCAAAATCAAAGTTTTAAGAGCCTTTTTTTGTCCAAAATCTCAAAATCAAAGTTTTAAGAGCCATATTTTCGTCAAAATACTCAAAATCAACAATATTGTAAATTCGCGTTCGTAGATTTCAGAAAATTTTATAAAAACAAAACTAAAGATTATTAAATTTGCTACAAATTTGATCTACTAAGATTTTTTGTAGGACCAAACGTTTCTGATCTACGAGGCGACAAAAAAGCTGGATTTTCGATTTTTTACTATCAAAAAGTCAGATTTTAGAAAAGTCAGTCTGCAAAGGATAAAAATTTAAAATTACAGAAAGATAACATTGTAGAAAATAAAGCAGGCAAATGGTTTCTTGAAATAAAAACCGGTTTGAAGAGCCCTGACCTTGACAAAGGGAAAATTTATCTTTTCTCCCCCCCCTCATTTAACTCCCCGGAACCCCGCAGCATCTAAGCCTTAAAAATCTCGTACCGACGAATCTATCCATCCGATCGTCTTAATATTAGCATATTTGGAATCAGCTCGTCAAAACCTACAAGATGACTACCTGTTTTTTCAAAAATAAAGTTTTGGTGGAAAATTGCACTTTCTATTTTTCCGAGGAAAACTTTTTCGGAAAAACTGCTCTCTAAACAGCACGTAGTTTTCCGAAAGAATGAGAACGCGCTTTTCAAAAAAAAATTCCGACCATTTTTAGTGCCCAAAACGAGGAAACTAATTTTGGGGGTGATAGTGCTGCGATCTCTTGAATGAGAAACAAACAATTCTGATGGGAGAATCCCCCTTAATCAATGAAATTCTTCAACTTACAATACGAAGTTACGGAAGTTTTCTGTACAGTTCAGAATGGCATTTGATGTGGTTTGGGTCCTTCCCCACAAGTCATTGCATGTCGGCCCAAAACTGTGACCTAAAAATCCATTTGAGTCTAGAAAAGTCTCAAAAGTCGAAATCAATTAGAAAATGGTGTAAGAAAGTAAATAGCTAAATGACGAAATCCGGCTTCAATATCGACCTATTTTAAATTTAATTAAAACATTGAAGGTTGCACAATAGGGACAATAAGTTGGCGAGCTATCAATCAAAATAGAAGACAACTTGGAAAGATCAATGTTAAAAGGGCAAAAGCGTTTCCTACGTCTCCCTTCCAGTCACTTTCTCATCACTTTTAATAAATCAAAAGCCATAAAAGACAGAGAAAACTTCCGGATGGAGACGAAAAAAATAATTTCTTAACGGTTTTTTGGTGGGTTTACGGTTAACCTGGTTTGCATGCTCATTTAGTTATTAAATTTTTGTTTAACTACTTGAGTGACAGCGTTCGTGACAGATTAGGATCCGTTTTAATTGAAGTTGCTGGGATGAGGACACCATAAGCTTGTGTAAGTTGGAAGAATTTCAACAGGTTTTTTCAAAAGTTTGTTTTTGGGAAGTTTCCTCTTTGAATTTGTACTGTTTTTCAACTGGAAATAAAATCAAAAGGTTGGAACTTGGAAATGAAGAATTTTATTCGAAGTCGAAAAAGTGACAGGGGGGGTTGAAAGACGTGGTAGTTGGGGGAGGAAACTCATCTATAATTCCTTTACCTTTGATCCTATCGAAAAAAGCAATTGAGAATTTTGCACATTTTACTCGCTTTAATTTTGAATAGAATTTATTTTGCACTAGGAAGCGTCAATTCCGAGTTATTTGCAAGAAAAAAAAACAACTTTAAAGCAGAAAGCAGAGTTGGGCAAAATTCTCAGGTTTGTGTGAATTCTCTCTCATTTAACTCCCCTTAAAAATCTCGTACCGACGAATCTATCCATCCGATCGTCTTGATATTAGCATATTTGGAATCAGCTCGTCAAAACCTACAAGATGATTACCCGTTTTTTCAAAAATAAAGTTTTGGTGGAAAATTGCATTTTCTATTTTTCCAAGGAAAACTTTTTCGGAAAAACTGCTCTCTAAACAGCACGTAGTTTTCCGAAAGAATGACAACGCGCTTTTCAAAAAAAAATTTCCGACCATTTTTAGTGTCCAAAACGTGGAAACTAATTTTGGGGGTGATAGTGCTGCGATCTCTTGAATAAAGAAACAAACAATTCTGATGGGAGAACCCCCATAGAATTTATTTGTAATCCCACCTCTATATAAGTGAAGTATGAATAAACTGGTATTGTAAATAAAATTTTGTCCAACTCTGCCCTCAAGACAATATCCTTGTATAAGATCTTTTGTTCCTCTTCACAAAATTAATATACAATATATAATTCAATGTTGATTGTTTATTATTAAAAAGGAAGTCAATATTCTTTTCGGATTATTAAATATGTTAAATCGCTTGTAAAATTAAAGAAACTGTTATATCTGCCTTGGTTACCTACATGAGAACGCTTTTCCCCACTGATCCCGGACAAAAGTTCAAACTTCAAAGGGTTCAACAAAACAAAAAGTAAATCAGATCGGCAAAATTAAAATAGATTTAGAGAAATCGAGTTTCAGTTGCAGAAATGTCGGAGTTTTCTATTTGAGTCAGTTTCTTTTCTTTTCTACTAAGCCCAGGCATCTTAGGATATTTAGCGGGAAAATTAGGTACAGCCGTAATCTCCATCTTATTTTATGTTTTTTGGGTCGCTGATTACGAATCTGAAGTTTGCCAACAAAAATTTTGCCCGGAACCTTGTCAAAATTGCAAAAAAAGGCAAAATTTTGGCACTTTTTGAGGTTTTTTGATTATATCTCAAAAACTATAGGTTTTGGCGATTTGGCCGTTCAGTAAAAAAAGAAAGCCTATAAAATTACCTAAACATCCATTAATCATTTGTCTATTTCGGTCCATCCGTTCGGCAGCAATCGACAGTCAAAATAGACCTCCGTTTTATGACCGATAATGATTAAAAGGAGAACTTTCAGCCTGATTGAGCTCGGACTAGTCTCATTTTAAAGGTAATTTAGTGCTTGTTCTTTTAAAAGTTGTCCGAATCCTGTATCTATTATAGTTTTGGCTCCAGAGCCAAAAACGTAAGTCGAAACGTGAACGGCAATTCTAGGTTTTACACACATATTTGGCTCTGGAGCCAAAGCTATTATAGATAGCGAATCCGGACTACTTTTGATTAAACAAGTGATAAATTACCTTTAAAATGAGTCTAGTCCGGTTTAGATCAGACAAGTAGCTTTGGCTCCAGAGCCAAAAACGTACCTAAAATGTGATCGATAATTCAAATTTTCACTTAGAAATTATGCTATAAAACCATAGGTATTATAGATACCGTGTCCGGACTACTTTTACACCAACAAGCGCTAAATTACCTTTAAAATGAGACTAATCTGGTTTGTCTCCGACCATTAGCCTTGGCTCCAGAGCCTAAAACGTACTCTAATAATGAGGGGAAAAAAGCCTTTCCCCCGGAGTTGGGACCGGGCTTGGGAGTTTTTATCATATTTATATTTACCCATTTTTTACATACCTACATATCTCATACATACCTAATTTCTTTAGCCCGCTTTACTTGATGAACACTACTTTTAATTTTGAACATGTTCCTGGACAGCGATCCCACTACTGCGTCCATTAATAAGTGTAATTAATACAATTTGATATCATTAATATCATAAAGTATCAAAATTGGTTCCTTCTAAAATAGCACGTAAAAATGGGTGTTTTACCCGTTTTTGAATTTTGACCTTTTTCAACGCTCTCTAACGGCCGTTTTTTGAGACCGAATTTCGCAAATCTTTAACGTATTTTATAGCAAATTTTATGAGCTTTCACTTTGTACTGAGTAGAAAAGTTGCTTAAATCAATAGTTTTTGAGATATAATCAAAAAACCTCAAAACGTGCCAAAATTTTGACTTTTTTTGCAATTTTGACAAGGTTCCGGGCAAAATCTTTGTTGGCAAACTTCAGATTCGTAATGAGCGACCCAAAAAACATAAAATAAGATGGAGATTACGACTGTACCTAATTTTCCCGCTAACTGCCCTTTTTTGATCTAAGATGCCTGGGCTAACTGTTTTGAATTTGATGAAATTTTTACCGAGTGGTTGTCCAAAAGGTTGTCTTCAGAGAGGCGTTAATTTTCGAGTTATTTGCGATCAGGAAATTCGATTGACGAAGAGTTTGAACTTTGCAGAGTGAGGGGAGACGAAATAGAGCGAAGTGGCTTCTCCACGGGAGACCTCCCGCCATGAACTTCCGCCACATATTCAACTTGTTCCTTTTCCTTTGGGTCACTTCTTCGGCGGCGAAGAGTAAAAAGAGGCCGAGGAGTCTACGACCGTTTACGCCCAACGACGTCGCCGCCAAATTGGTAACGAGACGAAAACTTGAAGAATTTCTTTAGGTCTGTTTTTAGGATCAAAAATGGCTCGAGGAGATGGGGAAGTCGTCGATGAGGAAACAAGGTTTGATACCGGCGAGTGTTCCTTTTCCTTGCGTCTCCGAAAGGTCTGCGGAGGCACCGAGGTCGGTGGATCAAGTCCGGCCCGGAGACATCGACGTCGTCGCCGCCATGGGTGACTCACTAGTCGCCGGCAACGGAGCGATGGAAGATTACGCGCTCGGGACATTCATCGAATCCAGAGGAGTCTCTTGGGCCGTCGGTACTAATTTTCCTTTTTTCCAGACTTTTAACATTCTTAGCAAGTTATAGCTCTACTATACGGGTGGAAACTTACTAGTGTCCCCCCAGGTTAAATCGAAAACGGTTGACAATAGAGAAAAAAGTTAAATGGTAACTCACCTTTATTTTTGATGTAGTTTCTGAATCTATAAAGTTATTTTAGATTTTCAACCCGGAAAGCCAAAATAATTTTTCTATCTCGCTTGGACAAAGGAGCAGAAAAAAAAGTTAAATCGTAACCCCCCCTATTTTGGCAGAAAAAAGCAAAATATGATGACCGCTTTGCCACTTCTCTTGAACTGTAGTGGGAACGAGCAAAAATTCATTTTTTTGAAAGTTGACTAAAACGATATGGATTCCCATGTAAAATGGCACGAGGAATGCAAATTCTAGGACTATTATTTTTTGAGTTATCACCAAAAAAACCACTGAAAAACCACTTTAAATTAAGAAAACTGCTCCAGGAAAATTTTTCCCGGCAAAAACAACATCATATTCGAACTGAGCACCCCAAAAAACCGGGAGAAATCAATTTATAAGATTTGAAATGAAAAAAATTTTTTTTCTTCTTTTCAGTGATTTCGGGCAGAAGTTGACAAAAATAGGCGTATTTTACGACTTAGAATAAAAAATTTTCCTTCCCAATTTTTGTCGATTTCTGCCCAATTGACAAAATTTGAGAATGAAATTTTTTTTAAATTTGAGAATGAAATTTTTTTTGCATTAAACTTACATGAGCTCATAAAAAATGCCGATTTTTGTCAATTTCAGCCCAAAATCACTCAAAGGAAGAAAAAAAAATTTATCATTTCAAATCTTCATAAAAATTGATATCTCCAGGTTTTTTGGGGTGCTCAGTTCGAATATGACTTTGTTTTTGGCGAGGAAAGTTTTCCTCAGGTAGTTTCCTTACTTTAAAGTGGTTTTTCAGCGGTTTTTCGGTGATAACTCAAAAAATAATAGTCCTAGAATTTTTTAAATTATTCCATTGCATTCCTCATGCCATTTCACATGGGAATCCATATCTTTTTAGTCAACTTTCAAAAAAATGAATTTTCGCTCGTTTTAACCACAGTTCAAGAGCAGGGTCAAAGCGGTCATCATATTTTGCTTTTTTGGCCCAAAAAAGGGGGGGTTACGATTTAACTTTTTTTTCTGCTCCTTCGTCCAAGCGAGATAGACAAATTATTTTGGCTCTCCGGGAAGAAAATTAAAATAACTTAATAGATTCAGAAACTACATCAAAAATAAAGGAGAGTTACCATTTAACTTTTTTCTCTATCGTCAACCGTTTTCGATTTAACCTGGGGGGACACTAGTAAGTTGACACCCTGTATATTGCTAGATGCCACCTATGGATGTAGCTATAGTATACAGGGCAATAATAGGTTGGGGCATTTAGGACCACGATAGCGTTCCGCTCCCCCTATGGAGAGGTCTGTAAAGAACCCACTTTTTGACAAAATTCCTATTTTGGAGGTTCATTACTACCAGATCTTTATAAATTTGAATATTTACCTAGAAAAACTTCAATCCTCTTGTCCACCATGAAGTTTCGGCCATCCATTCGTCCACTCGTCCATCCTTAACCGTTTTAACTTTCTCAATTTCAAATTCATACATCATGTGTAAACAAAAAACAATAAAATACAATATATTTTTATTGTTAACATAATAGAAAATAGAAAAAAATGGATTTAACAGACGATCTCAAAGAATTGCGCGCTTTACGTTTGACCGGATATTTGTCCCACGACTCGAAAAAGGTCTCTTACGAAGGGCCAGTACCCAAAAATAGGTAAAAGGGTAAAAGTCATGAAGTTTGTGGGATATTGATTTTTTCTTGATTTTTTTCGAAAGAAAACGTTTGTTCCGAAATTTGATTTCCAGATTAAAAACAAAAGTGAACCAAATATGTCGTGGAGAGGAAAGTTTGAACGATGGATTCGGAAAGACGGAGTTTGTCTATGAGGAACCTTCGAATTATCCCAAGTTTTCTCGTCGGACCTACGCCATTTTGCGATACATCGGGATTTTCTTGGATTTTCTCGCATTATTGCACATAATTCCGGCACCTTCGGACCATGTCTGGAGTCCCTCTCGATTTCCCGTCATTCCGGAAGCAAACGTCTTGAAATACAACGTCGTCGAAATCGACGAAATTTGAAATCAAAATCCGAATAAACTAGATTTTTGTTTTTTGTAAATCTTTTGAGGGGCGCATGTAAATTAGGCGCAAAGAAAAGGTAGCTTAGGATTAATGACGATTTAGCAAAAACAGTTAACAAAAATGTACTATAGGAAAAATGTAAATTGGCGCAAAACTAAAATGAGCGGAATGTTAAACTCGGCGCAAAACTGAAATGAGTGCAATGGGCAGTTTTGGAGGGTATGGACTATGGAAGTGAGGTGGTTTCGAAATTTTGGGCGGTTTTGGAGGGTTTGGAAGCTTGGGTGGTTTGAGAAGTTTAGGTGGTTTCGACGTTTTGGTCGGTTTGGGAGGTAAGCGAAGTTTGGGAAGTTTAGGCAGTTTGGATAGGTAGTTTGGACGATAAGGACATTGGGATGATTTTGGGAGGTTTTTTCAGTTTGGGAAGCTTAGGCAGTTTTGAAGGTTTGGGCGATTTGGGTGATTTTGGTAGTTTTGCTGGTTTAAGTGATTTTAGCATGTTCGGTAATTTTGGTTGTTATGGTAATTCGGGTGGTTTTGATAGTTTGGGTGATTTGGGTAGTTGGGTTGATTTGGGTAATTTTGTCGGTTTGGGTGATTTTGGTGGTACAGTGAAACTTCCCAAAGCGGACACTTCCAATAGGCGGACTCCTCCCATAGACGGACACTTTTTATTATCCCCGTCAAATTTATATAGGTTTTATTATGAT